>JAAGKR010006352.1:0-43597 GCA_011419295.1 Clarias macrocephalus | reverse complement strand
GCCCTGGGGATTACGAATGTCTTTCATGGCTAGCCAGACTCGATCTCCTATTTGGTAATGTGGGGTTTCACTGCGGTGTTTATCAGCCTGTTTTTTATTCATCTGAGCCACTTGTTCTAGATGTTGATGAGTGGTTTCCCAAACTTGTTCGCTGCGCTTGAACCACTCATCTACTGCTGGTGAGTCAGTGATGTTTGCATTCCATGGAAACATGGGAGGCTGATAGCCTAGTACACACTGGAAGGGGGTAAGCTTGGTGGCAGAGTGGCGTAGGGAGTTCTGGGCATATTCTGCCCATGGGAGATATCGATCCCAGTAGTTCTGATTATTAGCACAATAGGTTCTCAGGAAGCGCCCGATCTCCTGGTTTGCTCTTTCCACCTGCCCGTTGGCTTGTGGGTGATAGCCAGATGTGAGACTGACATTCACACCCATTTTCTCCATGAAGCTGGACCAGACTCTGGAGGTGAATTGTGTGCCCCTGTCACTCACTATATCCTCTGGGATTCCAAAATTTTGAAAAACATGAGTAAATATTAGTTCGGCTGTTTCAAATGCCGTGGGTAATCCAGGTAAAGCAATTAGACGTAGTGATCTGGAAAAGCGGTCAATAATGACCATGATCACTGGGTTCAGGTTTGATTCAGGGAGGACCGTTACAAAATCTACTGCTAAATGGGACCAGGGACGTTGGGGTGTGGGCAATGGCATAAGCTTACCTGCTGGTAAGGCATGGGGGGCTCTTGGCTTGGGCACATGCGGTACATGAGGAGACAAACTGGTGTATGTCTCTCATCATGTTGGGCCACCAATACTTATTTCTGAGGAGGTGGTATGTTCAATAGGAGCCAGGATGTCCAGAAGCTGGTGCTGTATGGGCCCATGTGATGAGCTTAGCTTGCAGTGCACTGGGTACAAATCTCCTGTTAGGAGGGCATGCTTTGGGCAGTTGTCTTGGT
Source organism: Clarias macrocephalus (assembly GCA_011419295.1). NCBI lineage: Eukaryota > Metazoa > Chordata > Actinopteri > Siluriformes > Clariidae > Clarias > Clarias macrocephalus. The sequence goes on along the minus strand of JAAGKR010006352.1, from coordinate 42,638 downwards.
TGGGATTGTGTTATTTCTCGGTCTATATCCCATGATATTGCCCCTATAAAACAAGACTGGGGTAGGATGGGTTCTTGGCTTGGTTCTTGAGGGGAAACATAGAGGCGGGAGAGTGAATCTGCTTTCACATTTTTCGAACCTGGACGAAATGAGACCGTAAACTGAAATCTGGAAAAGAATAGAGCCCAACGGGCCTGACGAGGGTTAAGTCTCTTGGCAGCCTTGAGGTACTCCAGGTTCTTATGATCTGTGAATATGGTAAATGGGTATTTTGCTCCCTCCAGCCAATGTCTCCATTCTGCTAAAGCCAGCTTGATTGCTAATAACTCCCGGTTACCTACATCATAGTTTCTCTCAGCAGAGGACAACTTGTGTGAAAAAAATGCGACAGGGTGGAGTTTAGGTTTATCACCAAACCTTTGTGATAGGACTGCTCCCACACTTGCATCTGATGCATCTACTTCAACAATAAATGGCTTATCGGGGTCCGGGTGTTTCAGTATGGGAGCTGAGGTGAATGCATTCTTAAGTTGGAGGAATGCTTCTGCTGCAGCGGGGTTCCAGTTGAGGGTCTTTTTCCCTCCTTTCAAGAGTGCTGTGAGTGGGTGTGCGATGGAGCTGAAGCCTCTTATGAAATGATGATAAAAATTGCCAAAGCCTGGAAATCTTCACAAATCTTTGACTGTTCTTGGGGAGGGCCAGGTTGTGACAGCAGAGACCTTACTCTGATCCATAAAAATCCCTTCTGAACTGATGATGTATCCCAGAAAAGAGATTTGGCACACGTGAAATTCACATTTTTCGAGTTTCACATATAGCTGATTGTCCATTATCCTTCGGAGTACCTTCCGTACTTGAAGTACATGACTTTCTAAAGAAGGAGAGTAAATGAGAATGTCATCAATATAAGCGATGACAAACTTGCCCAGCATATCTCTTAGAACATCATTAATTAGACACTGGAAGACAGAGGGTGCACCGGACAATTCATAAGGCATGACACGATACTCATTGTGGCCTGATGTGGTGCTGAATGCAGTCTTCCATTCACCACCTTCTCGAATTCTGATAAGATTATAGGCACTCCTTAGGTCTAACTTAGTAAAAATTTTGGCAGAGCGTAACTGCTCCAAGGCAGCAGGAACTAATGGTAGTGGATAACGATACTTGACTGTTACTTGGTTCAATCCCCGATAGTCGATACATGGCCGTAATCCACCTCCTTTCTTCTCCACAAAAAAGAATCCTGCTGAGGCTGGTGATGTTGAGGGTTGTATATAACCTTGCTGTAATGCTTCTTGGATATATTCATTCATTGCCCTTTGTTCAGTGATGGAGAGTGGGTAAATGCGATTGCGGGGTGGCATGGTGCCAGGTAATAACTCTATGGCACAGTCATAAGGACGATGTGGAGGTAACCCACTAGCTTTGACTTTGCTAAATACCTCGCAAAGATCACCATACTCGGGGGGTACATTCCTTGTGGTGGATAACTCTGGGCTTTCAATCCTGGTAGAGGATACTAGGATTTGGGGGTTTAACAGTGCCTTCATCAATAAAATTGCCTGCTGCTCTCGAATCGACGAGTGCTGTCAATACAGAAACAACTCCTGAATGTTGGATGTTTGCCGATAAGGTGAATGACCGGTAAGTGAGAGAGGGAAGTCGACTCACCACGGGGGGGCATTGGGTAGTTCCTGTCTGCCCACTATGGTTAGGTGTGTTCTGAGACAGGGTTTGTGCCGGACAGCAACGGACAATGTGATCAGTGCAACCGCAGTAAAAACATAATCCTCTCTGTCGTCTCCTCTCTTGTTCCTCAAAACTCAGATGGGTATGAGATGACCGTGACGCAGCGCCTGGTTTTGGGGAGATTGGTCGATTCTGCAGCATGAGATCAATACGAATTGCAAGGTCAATGAGTGAATCCAAAGTTAACTGCTCCTCTCTGCCTGCTAGTTTCCTGAGGATATTCATGTTCAAACCTTGGCGAAAAGTTGCCTTGAGAGCTGGTTCGTTCCAACCACTTCCTGCTGCAATGATCCGAAACTCCAGTGCATATTCGGAAACTCTACGTGTACCTTGGGATAAGGAGAATAATCTTTCTCCTGTCTCATTTCCATCTGGAACATGATCAAAAATCCTCCTGAATCGTGCTATGAAATGTTCATAGGAGGTGAGTCGATCCTTTTCCTTGATCCAGACTGCTGTGGCCCAGATGAGTGAGGAGACTCAGAATTTGTGATATTTTTTGTTTGTCAGACAACTCTTCAAAACAGCAGAGATATAATGAACACTGTAGTAGAAAACCACTGCAAAGTTCCGGGTCTCCTGCATACTTCTCTGTGAGAAGAGTCGGGGGGTGATTTGTTTAGGTTATCAGTTATGATTTGTGAGAGCTGCTGTATTTTGGCATTGATTTGTGTTAGTCTCTGTTCATGTTCCTCCAGTAGTTGTTCCCGAGTTCTATCTGCATAAAACCCCTAGGGACACGCTGCATCCATGATAAAGGCAAAGTATTCTGTTAGGAATGAGGGTAGAGACGGATGCAAATGCGTGTAACAGCAGAGGTTTATTGCTATACCAACAAACAATTCCAAAACGGTAATCCGAAAGGCAAGGTCAACAAACAGGCAAGATCAGGCGAGGTACAAACAACAATGGTAGGGTCAGGGCAAAACTCAAAATCCTTATACAAAACCGTGGTCAAAAGCCGAATATCCAAACTGCTAATCAAATCCAAGGCTTGGTAAGTTTAGACGGAAAGGTACTAAACAATACTTTGCACTGTTGCAATGTTTTCGAATGGCCTTTGTAATTGTGGGAAGTGGGGAACAGGTGAGTTCAATCAGAACTCCAGTGAACGAGACCGTGTGCATGCATGTTGGGAGTTGTAGTTTCTGGTGGCCATATTTGTAGTCCATGATGCATGCTGGGAAATGGAGTTTGAGACCTGTTCCTCTGGTTCTCTCACAACGGACATGAGACATGAGGGAAATCTAATACCGTATTGTATACCGTTGCTTTATTTTTTCGCTACTGCAGATCATTTTATCAACTTGTAATATATTCATTTTATGAGTATATTAACATGTGCTTTCTCAACATTTAAATTTTTTTATTTGAGGAGGCAAGATTTTTATTGGAGGGGGCGCTGCCCCCTCTTGCCCCTGTGTAGAACCGGCCTTGCCACACTGTCTTGTTAATTCATCTAAAACCCCCTACAGTATTTTCCAACAGCGCACACAGTTTGATAAATTCACACATATCTTGAATGAAAGGTGAGAAGAGATTCAGCAGAATCTTCTGACACCGTGCTTGCTCTGAAGGACTATATTCGACAAGAATATAGAGAATAAGAATTGTATTTCTAATAAGATAATTAATTAAATAATACAATTATGTCAAATAAGGTCTTTATCTAAAAGCCAGACCAAATTTCCCATTCACTGCTGAAGTAGTTAAATATGCTTATACTGTAGATACGTAGGTTATATTTTAAAAGTACAATTGCAAGTAAATTACAAACTGCATGTAATGTAAAATATGAATAAAACAGTATTAGACACACATATGATATAGTATATACAATGAAGAAGAGTGCTCAAATGTAAAGCAAACGCAATTATTAATTTATTATGTATATTTAACTTCATTCAGCCATTTAAATTACATGAAAAAATAATTTCTTTACCAGCCCACTATTATTTTCTATTTGAATTTAAAAATGGACACGCATGTGCAAAAAGACGAAGTACAACAAAGAATACGAAAGTGTATATTTTTATTAAAGTTAGCCTAAAACAATATTTTCTCCAATGCTGAAGCATTATTTTGTTTTTGTTTTAGTCTTCTCACTGAATACAACGCGCTCCGAAGTGAACACATGCAGACCCCAAGTTACTGTAATCTCTCCTCTCATCTTTCATTCACAATTGAAATTATCGAACAGGTTTCACTGATGGGGGAATTGACAGAATTGAGGGCGTTTAAAACGAATGAACAAGACCGAGCAGACGTCTCTGCCTAAAATATATTTCGCCAGCACAATGTACTGGAGCTCAGAACGTCTTATTTCCTTGTTTTAATCTGTAATATTGTGAAATAATAAGTGACATGTATTTTGCGTATATGCTTAAATATTCCTTTTTATTTATGGACATGTGTATTGTGTTTGATCTGCATTATTGCAAGACATGATGACTTTCTAGGTTTTTTATCAATAAATCAAACGGGTTTATCAGCCTTTTGATCAAAACGCTGCCTTTTGTAAAGTGAAAGTTTACGGACAAATCGGGGTTCACGCACGGCGATGAACAGCTTTATTTCAGGCATAAATTCACAACCACGTTCCAACTATAATTTCCAGCCGTGGTCAAATAATCGATGAAATGCTAGACACAAACAGCAAGAAAACATTATGTTTATTATTATAAAAAGCCCGAAGCACTTAGTGCATATAAGAATATTTACAAAAATATATTGATTAGATTTTTTGTTCATTCGTGTCTTTTGATGGTGCTCAATGTTGAAACATTTTTTATGTTCTAACGAAGATATGTTGGCATATTCACGAATCAGGACATTCGCATAGTTAACACTAACTGAAGAACAGGTCATTTCGTAATACACCTGTCCATAAAAAAGAATATTTAGGCAAATACACTAAATATATTTCACTTAAATATTATAGATTAAAACAAGAAAAGAAGATGTGCTGAGCTTCAGTTCATACAAAATGTCTAGGAAGGAAATGGTTGTGGTTATTTTCTAAATCTGAACATATTCAGCAAATTTGTGAATTACACAAAGTAACGATGCGGGGCGCGCGAGGGGCAGAGCCACGCTTAAACTGTTCATTGGCGCGGACATTTATACACGCGGCTGCCAGACAGACAAAGCGCGCTGTTAAAAGACGGAGGCAAAGCCCAAGCTTCTGTCTGTCTCAAACGCTGACGAGAGAGAGAGAGCGGCACGCAAAAGTTCAGCGTGCGTGAATGGTGCCTACCAGCTCATTATTATTTTCTGTTCAAATTTAAAGATGCACACGCGTGCAAAAAGACGAAGTACAACAAAGAATACGAAAGTGTATAATCTTTAATAAAGTTGGCCTAAAACAATATTGTCTTTTATTATCTTTTATTATTATTGTCTTCTAATATTGTTTTTGTTTTAGTCTATTTGTTGAATACAACATGACAGCGCGCACCGAGGTGAACACATGCAGACCCCCAGTTACTGTAATCCCTCTTCTCACCTTTCATTCATGATAGGTGTGAAGTTATCAAACCGGTTTCACTGATGGGGGAATTTTTAGAATTGAGGGGTTTAAAAAGAATTAACAAGACCGAGCAGACGATTATGAACATAATATGAAGCACATATACGCACATTTACAGAGGGGAATGTCTATTACCGCCGCGCTCATCGCCGCGACAAAACGACAACGGCCAAAATAAATCAGTTGCATTTCAAAGTATTTCGTGAAATTGACAAAGTGACATTTTCGGTTGTCTCGGTTTTTTTTAAATAATTAAATCATAAAAAAGTCTAAACAATATGCTGTATCGAAGAAATACTACAGTAATGGTAATTTCCACATCTGTGTATTTTATACAACAAGCATAAAAAATCTGAACCAGAGCTATTGATATTTACTGTACAATAATGAGTAAAAAAAAATTAAGTTGAACATTAAAACAAGTACACTACACTGTAAACCCTAATGCTCAAAGTAATTAAACACATTGAGTACTGTTAACCTAAATAATTGAATGAGTAATCATTTTGAGTACGTAAGTAACAATAACTTAAGTAAAACTTCCACCAATGTAAAGTCTACAGAGCTCCCGTGGCGCAGTGGTAAGTGTCTCGCCTGCCATGCGGAAAGCCCAGGTTTGATTCCCCTGCTGGATTTTATTATTTTTTTTATTTGTTCAACAAACTCAAAATTGGATAGTTCTGTTTACTTCAAATTGGAAACATCATTAATTAAAAAAATTTATGTAACTGATTACCTCAAATATTTGCAGTTTTGCCAACTTAATCGGGTTTACAGTGTAGGGTTTTGGGTCATCTTAAATATTGTGTTCTTTAAATTAGTAGTAGATAATACCGAAATAAATTAAACTAAATGACTATAAAATTAAAACATTGTCAGGACATGCTATAGCCGTTTCATATTTGCTTCAAATTTAAGCAAAGTAAATGTATACTTGTGTCACGGCGTGCGCCTGTGATGGGCGTGCGACCAAATCAAAATCGCTCCTCACTCACTCTGAAGCTCACTAGGTAGGCCTAACTAGGCACAACTGGTGAGCTATCGGCGCTAATGATCCCAAGATTTTAATGAGCTTTTTGATTCCCGTTCTGGATGGTCTGCACCAATTTTTTTTATTTGTTCAGCAAACTCAAAAATTGATAGTTCTGTTTACTTAAAATGGGAAACATCATTAATTATAAAATGTGATGTAACTGATTACCTCAAATATTTTGAGTTTTGCCAACTTAATCGGGTTTACAGTGTAGCAGTCAAAAAAATACTCTAAAAATGCTGTGTTGTTTCTGTAAACACATTGCTGGGTTGTTTATGCTGGGTCAAAATTCTGGGTTATTTCGGGTACTTTAAACACATTGTTGGGTTGCTCATGTTGGGTCAAATGAGATGTAGCGAGTCATTTACAAGTGAACACCTGGTTGGGTTATTTTGACCCAACAATTGGTTTATTCTTTATTATCTGTTTCCTCCAAACGGCAGCCTGCAAAATGTTCAAAATATAATTGTTACTGTGTTACAATTTGTCACAGCGTGCGCCCAAATCAATACCGTTCCTCGCTCCCTAGCTAGGCGGCCTCTACTTCTGCTGGTGCACGAAGGAGCAGGGCCGCGGAAATAGGCACGGCTGGTGAGCTATCGCCGCTAATGATCCCGGGCTTCTCCCCACGCTATACAATACAGCGGGGACTGTAGCTCAGGGTCTGTTGCACTGTAAACCTGATTAAGTTGGCAAAACTCAAAATATTTGAGGTAATCAGTTACATCATAATTTTTAAGTTTGTTGAATTTTTTCAGCTAACTTGGAAAGTGTCAGTTCTACAAACTCATAAATGCCAAAACGTTCCGAATACTCAATTATTACTCATTCAATTATTTTAGTTAACAGTACTTAATGTGTTTAATTACTTTGACCATTAGGGTTTACTGTGTAGTGATGAAGATAATCATGTTTTAGGGTTACTGTGTCTGCTTTACAATGTCAGACAACATTCAAATGCAAATAATTTACCCCTCCCCAGTCGTCATTGTGAGGGCACTTAAATAAAAGTGGAGTCTTATAAAGGCTTGTTCACACGCTGTCCTCTTGCGGAGATCAAAGGGCGGCATTCCCCTTTCTAAAGTCTCTGGGGCGCGTCACATCACCCCGCTCGCGTGCCACTCTCCTAAACTCTTTTTACTAAAAAGAGAGGCTTTTTAAAGTCCAGTTTCCCTCAACAGAATCTGAGATACACTCCCTGCTGTGTTTCATAGCGCGGAGAGAAGCTCAGGATCATTAGCGCCGATAGCTCACCAGTTGTGCCTAGATAGGCAGCCCCGCTTCTTCGCATACCTGCAGTGTGCACCTAGGCCGCCTACCTAGTGAGCTTCAGAGTGAGTGAGGAGCGATTTTGATTTGGGCGCACATCCATCACAGGCGCACGCCGTGACACAAGTATACATTTACTTTGCTTAAATTTGAAGCAAATAAGAAACGGCTATAGCATGTCCTGACAGTGTTTTAATTTTATAGTCATTTAGTTTAATTTATTTCGGTATTATCTACTACAAATTTAAAGAACACAAAATTTAAGATGACCCAAAACCCTACACTGTAAACCTGATTAAGTTGGCAAAACTCCAAATATTTGAGGTAATCAGCTACATAAATTTTTTTAATTAATGATGTTTCCAATTTTAAGTAAACAGAACTATCAATTTCTGAGTTTGTTGAACAAATAAAAATTGTTGCAGACCAGCGCAGGAATCAAACCGGGGTCTTTGCGCATGGCAGGTGGAGCACTTACCACTGCACTACAAGTGCTCTATAGGTTTTACATTGGTGGAAGTTTTATTTAAGTTATTGTTACTTACGTACTCAAAATGATTACTCATTCAATTATTTAGGTTAACAGTACTCAATGTGTTTAATTACTTTGAGCATTAGGGTTTACAGTGTACACACATAGGCTTTCTAATTACACATGATAAAATCTAAAGGCTCACTGTGTTAACATTTACTTTGCTTAAATTCGATACTAATAAAATTTAATTCTAAATTTGTACTGTAATTTTAGTACTGTGATTATGAATTTGTTTAAGTACAATGTTACACTTGATTTTATCCGCTACTACGTGCAGCTCTAAAGGAGCTGCGGCTCATTAATCCTTGAGAGAATGAACTGTCGGTCTATAGGTATATAGCGCCACTCAGTGGTAAAAGCCAGCAACTGCATACCGTCGCCGTGAGGTGCGGCGACAAAACTAGACAACTGCTCTTCACACATCTGTATCATAAAGGATCTATTGTAAAACAAAATAAAATTCATTTTGCTTCAGCATTGAAAACAATATTGTTTTAGGCTAAATAATTATACACAATTCTTCATTGTACTTGGTCTGGCTTTTAGATAAAGTCCTTCAATGCACCATCTGGCGGATATTCAGAGAAGCACAACACATTTATTTAAATTCCCGAATGTTGCTTGAGGGATCTCGCGGCATGCCGCACGCCATATTGCGGGATCTCACGGGAAAAAGCGCGCATTCTTAATGGCCAGATCTGTATCTCATTCATTAACAAAAAGGAGAGGTTGTAAATCTAAGCTGCAGGAAACTTAACCAGGCATGGGACAGGAAGTTTGCTGTGCCTGAAGCTACTCTAAAGCCATATGCCTCAAACTAAACCCAAGACCATGGCGTAAATTGCCAACCCTGTAAACAAAGCAGACAGTTTTACAGCTTCACCCCGAGTTGGTGAACCACCAAATCACACTTTGACCATCTCATTGACCCCAGGACACAAGATGTTCCTGTCTCCACATGCCTTTCAACAAACAAAGAGGCATACGGCAGAGACACTATTTTGAACAATATTTAAAGTGTGCCAGTGGGGCAAAATGCTATATACATATATTCAGCATGTTTTCTGTGTGTTATGTTTGATTATTCTGCATAACTTTAAAAGGTATTATCAGCATTTACAAACCCTTTTTATTAAACAAAGCTATAAATGAGGGTGTAAGCTTATTATATTCAAAGAACAGTGGTGTACACGGAAAGTCGGTCGCATGAACAAGAGCTCATGTAAAATTACTTTATAAAGATATTAAAAGTGTAATCGGCTTGGCCCCACGTGACAGCCGAAAACCCGGCCCAATGTATGCACAAAAGGGGAAACCAAGTGAGGCATGGCTAAGCCCTGCAACCACATCCGATTGGACCAATCATCCGTGGGATGGACTGACACAAACGGTCAAAACTCAGTGTCCGGGCATGTCCAAACATGTCCTCTTCGTCTACACATCGTCGTCATGACCATCTGAAGGAAGCAAGCTCGTCGCTCGGGCTTCTGCCCTTTGCGGTTGCTACGCCACCTTCGCTGATGTCATCCGCTGTTCGAGAACTCTGAACGAGACTTCGTGCCAGAACTGCAACGAAGAAACCCACAGAAGTAAGCAATCAGCAACTTTGTGATTCCCTTCGCTGGAGGTGAACCACAAGATGAGAACGAAACGTAACGCACGTATACAAACAAAGCTGCATACCTTGCTGAAAAATGGTGCACATTTCATAACTAAAACCGTAAGATAAAACCCAAGACTCTGCTCTTCTGACTTTCTTTGATCTAGTGCACAGTACTAGATGAACTTCATTAACTTTCACCCTCCAAACTGTTGGTATGTTTGTGTGTGTGTGTGAGTGTGTGTGTATGCGTGTGCGTGTGTTCAAGTAGCGTAGTTTCATGTATCGTAGATTAGTTCAAATAAATTCTTGTTGTCTTGGTCATGTATTTTAAAGTTTAAACATTTGCCCAGATCTTATGTTACCTTGCTCATAATTAGGTAAATACCAGATTTTGTATTATCATCATCGGCCGCGGGGTAAACAGAATTGGTAAGATGCACTAAGTCATACTAAACAAAAGATGGGTAGTTGATAAAGTGTATGCTATAAATTTTGATCCAGTTTAACAAAATTAACCCAAATCATTAAAGATTCGATATACCTCTGACCCAGAGCTAAACACTACATAATGGAGGTAAAGAATGCAGCAGTCATTCTTGGTGTACTTTATTGTAAACCCTACACATTAATGGTGGAAAATGCATCAGGTATTTTGTCCACATTCAATGTCCTAACATTATGTATAAAACCTTTACATATAATGGTCAACAATGCCACAGTCATTCGTTGTCATTATTGTGTAAACCCTACATATATTGGTGGAGAATGAAAGCGGGCATTGTTTGGCTTAAAAATTCATAAAACCAAGACAGTTTACTGTATCTCTTCTATTGTCCGGAAATAAATTGGAGACAGAGTTTTCCGATACTGTTATACGTACTTGTTTGGTGGCACACCATTGTATGAGTGAATGAAATGCAACACAAATTGTTTTTTTTTCTTTTATTTAAACTGCAGTAAAACTAAAGCTTCAAGTCGCTGCAAAAAGCGCATTGAGAGAAGAGCAAGTGTCCTCTTGTTCTTTCTCTTATAAAGCCTTCATAATAGCGAACTGGAAGTGCATGTTCCACTTTAAAGCTCAACTTTAAGTTAACTATTGTCTAACTAAACTAACTAAAGTCTCGATACATCTTGATTTGCAGAAACTTGTGAATTCAACACGATGACAGAGAGAGCATCCAATCGCGTTTCAGTAAGTGGCGATCAAGGAAATTGTGTGGTGTAAAGCCACATGTGTTTGTGCATCTTATGTTTTATGTGTTGTCTGACAAAGGGCTGAGATCCGCCAAGATCCCAGCAACATTGTGGTGTTAAGTCTATTAACACCCAAGTTGTTTGCCTCACTCTAATGAGTGAAGTTGAGGTCATTCAGCTATAAAGAGCTAACTAGTGTTTTTTTGGGGTGTTCAGTGTTACACGCGCTACTGTTTTACCGATTATCCATGACTGTAGAACTAGCATGCTCGTTTAAGCGGTGCACGTCACCATAGTAACGACTGTGACCCGGAAACCCTCTGGACTAATTTTTAGTGCGCATGCGCGATCAGCGAGCACCATCTAAAATTTGTTGTAAACAAAGCCTAGCATAAGCTACGCTAGTTAGCAAACCTAGCGCGTTTACACTGTAGCCTATGTGCATGTAGCATCCATGCTAGTAGCATCGAAGGCTAGGGGTTAGCACGTAGCATCTTTCAGTTGTGAATGCACTGTACGAAAGTTATTCAAGTGACCTAACCTCTTTACATCTAACCTAAACTCATACCAGTGGGTCTTTTACACTTTTCTTTTCTGACCCACTCCTTATTACTTTAATGATATTTTAATTAATTATAACTACTTTTAGATATTTTGATGACATCCTGGAATGCCAATCATTTTGTTTTAATCAAAAATTTAAATTCATTTTCATACATTATTACAGTTTGTGTTCATTGACACTGATTGATTAATTTAACTGTAACTACTTGTATGATTTTGATGATAAACATCTTTCAACCATCATTATTACTTTGAAATTCTTCAAATTTATTTGATTTAAGTAATCAATTAGAGTTGGATACCTAAGTCAATGATAGGTGATCAATCAAGTTTATTACAAATTGTTCGTACAATTTTTAGTGCTAATTAAAGCTCAATAATGAGCTATACTCATAATTTGAAATTCATATTTCAAAATGTTTTCTCTCTCTCCACTAGGTCTTACGTTTGCTCACTCAGTTTTAACTAATTGAGCCAAACCTCATAGGTTTCTCTTTGCTTAAGCCTGGTAGTAGCCTGATAAACCTGATAGCGCTTTCCCTAGTGCTTGACTGGTGCAGTGACGGTTGACCTCACGGCAAGTTACAGCGCGTGAGTCTCCCGTTCTGATGTAATATGGTGCTGTCTGGGGGTGAAACCGAATATCTCGGTCCTAGTAATGGACTGTGAGCACGCAGCAGGCATCATCAATCATGCAGTGGAGAAGGAGTCAACAAAACTAACTGGGCGAAGGCTTGGACGAACCACCTGTTGGCTATTGATAGATAGCCCCCAGGTATAGCCCATTTGCTCATCAAGCCAGTTAGTCGTTGCCGCACCTTCTCCGAAACCTGCACGGTTGTGCTAAAAGTCGCAGGCTGTTTGAGAGATTCAATATGGTGGGATGTTCAGTGTTCAGTTTCCTCTTCTAGCTTAAGTACTGCTGCTATTATAGGATTGTGCCTGTGAAAGCCACAAAGCAGAGAACTTAACATATTTTTGAATCGTGAATTCTTACAGTAGGAGCCACACGAAATAGCCGCGGCCATGTGAATGCCGTGCGGATCCCGTGCGGCTTCCCTTTGGACCCCGTGGTCCCCCCTCCCTCTCCTGCCAAGAAGGTGTGTCAAACTTTCTTGTGCGTCTTGTTGCGTCTGCTCGGTCTTGTTAATTCGTTGTAAACCCCTCAATTCTGCCAATTCCCCCATCAGTGAAACCGGTTTGATAACTTCACACCTATTGTGAATGAAAGGTGAGAAGAGGGATTACAGTAACTGGGGGTTCTGTGGATGTTCCCCTCGCAGCGCGCTATCGCGTCGTATTCAACAAATAGACGAAATCAAAATCATGTTTGCTTCAGGATTGGAAACAATATTGTTTTAGGCTAACTTTATTAAAGATTATACACTTTCGTATTCAGATTTGAGGGGTTTAATACGAATTAACAAGACCGAGCAGACATCTCTGCCCAAAATGTATTTCACCAGCAAAAAAAAAAAGAAATGAATACAAATAAAATGTTTTCACCCATGCTATTTTACGAATCAAATATTGTTTATATTACACTCTAAAAACTGCTGGGTTAAATGTTTAAGTGTTGGGTTATTTTATCTATTTATTATTAATAATTAGTAGATTGCCTGTTAGAAATAGCCCAAATAAAATTAATCTGCTGTTTTAACCACTGCAGAGATAGTTAATCAGCGGTAGTTTTCACTACTACTACTAATGATAATAATACTGAAAGTGCAGTCAAAGAAGTATCATCATTGCAGGAGAGAAGAAAATGAAGAACAAATACATATCTGTATTTAAAAACATTTATGAGCTCTGTCGCTTGCTGTCAATGGTATAAGAGAGATAACACATTTTCGGCTTCAGTTTAAATTTTCACAGCTTCCAGCGAGCTGCCGCGGAAGCACGTGAGATCTCTTTTTTCGAAACGTGCGATCTTAATGGCCAGATCTATAAGGTGAGAAACCTCAATGGAAAATGTACTGACTCCCCCACTACAGACTGTTAGTGCTAAATGCTGTGTTTGAAGGTTTTTTTTTCGACCTGCGCAAATGTGTTTGTGTTAAAGCCAACTCAGGCAAACCTGACGAATATAATCCAAGACAATATAAGCTCTCTCTCTCAAACACACAGCACATGAAATCGCGTAAAACCAAATGAAACTAGGGCAAAATATAGGCAGTAAAAATACAGTAGTTTACTCTAGATAAACTATCCATGTCCTGCGATAACTGGCGCTAAACCTCAGGAACTTTTTAGTTGTTTTAGAATTGTTTTCAAGTGTGAGTGTTTATGGGGATTTAATCTGTCTCTGCTGCCGCATCTAGTCACAGTTGTGATAAGTGATTAATGCCCCATCAGATTTTTGTTGGACGTAAAATGACAAAAGAAATACTGATCCGTATGGGCAGATATTTGTTCCAGATATTATGCGCCATTAATTAAGTTGGGTTCTTTCAACCTGCCGGCGCACAAATGTGTTTGTGTTAAAGCCAGCTCAGGCAAACCTGACGAACGCAGGAGCTCGCGCACACACACACACACACACACACACACACACACACACACACACACACACACACACACACACACACACACACCTGTGGCACTTTAACCGTTAGTGCATCTTTTAAATACCTGATTAAACCTAAACCTATAAACACTACTGTGTTCTCTCTCTCTCTCTCTCTCTCTCTCTCACACACACACACACACATGCACGCACACATGCACGCACACATAAATAGCACATGAAATCGTGTAAAACCAAATGAAACTAGGGCACAGTAGTATACTGTAGGTCATCCCTGTCCTGCAATAACAGGCGCTAAACCTATGAAACTTTTTAGTTGTTTTAGTGTTGTTCTCAAGTATGAATGTTTATGGGGATTTATTCTGTCTCTGCTGCCGCATCTATTCGCAGTTGTGATAAGTGATTAATAGCTTTTCACAGCTTTGCTGGGGGAACGTTACGCACTGATAAATGACAAAAGAAATACTGATCTGTTGTAACGATGTGGGTCGCGCGAGATGCAGATCCGCGCATAAACTCTTCAAAACGCTCAGCACAAAAAAATACATAAATCTCTCTCATAGGTCTTCGGTAAGGGCAAAAGCCCAGAAGGAATCAAAAGTTTTATTTTTGATTCCAAAGCGGAGGAATTTTGTTTATTTTTTGTTATCAGTTTTCTTTTGTTTCCTTTCAAGTTTCCTAATTAATAATCCCACACCACCTCCAAACGGAAAGGTCTTCCCGTGCGTATCATAATCACTCTCACACACTCTTATTTCGTTAAACCCCTCTCATGCCCTGTGTAAAAGCTCTTATCATTAAAAACATCTGGTGGTGCGGCTCTCCATACAGCGCCACGTAACATCTGTATGGGCAGATATTTGTTCCAGATATTATGCGCCATTAATCAATTTGTTATGCAAATTTTTGACTATCTGCGAAAAAAAACATCATCAAAAATATAACGAAAACATACTCAAGCAGAAGTTACATTTTGAGCTTTACTTTGCAGCAAAATATTATCTATCAGTGTATTAAACTGAACTAGATAAAATACATTGTAATGTAAAATACATAGCCTGCATTTATATTCCGTATCTACAGCTATCGGTATAGATAAATTACATGTTACCGTGTCTTTAAGGATTATTAAGGATGTCTTGGAAAATATTGCAATAACAAATTTTATTTAAGAAATTAATTAATTTTAAATAGCATAAGCATCATGGGTTGTGTATTGAGTGATTTTAAAACTTCTGTTTTATTAATCGGTTTTATTTATTTTTTTTTTTTACCATATCATCTATTTATGAAACTATGTTGACAACGCCTGTACAGTATAGACATGCTGTATAAACTGTCTGGACACTGAAGTTAACTGAAGCAGTCAATGCTCCACCTGGCGAGATTATACAGCATTGCAACCATCTTATTGGAAAGCGCATGGGGGCGTTTATGGGGCGGGGCATCGTTAACTGCGTCATCGCGGGGGATCACATTCCGTGCACGGATCGTGCATGGACTTGTCATGATTTGATATTATGCGCCATTAATCAATTTGTTATGCAAATTTTTGACTATCTGCGAAAAAAAACATCAAAAATATAATGAAAACATACTCAAGCTGAAGTTACATTTTGAGCTTTACTTTGCAGCAAAATATTATCTATCAGTGTATTAAACTGTTCCATGCGGCTGTTTCACAGGGCTCCTACTGTAGGTTCAAAGGCGTCTGACTATCACTGTAAAACACAATCGGAGGACAGCGCTATCTGCTCCTTAACAGCTCACAGATGCCCCTGATTGGCTGTACAGACATTATTAATGTGAGAGCTAAGTACTGTACCTCTCATCCCTCCACTCTAAGAGAGCTCGGCCAGTCAGCTATCTCTAGGCCTCCGGCTGCGAGAGGTTACAGCATCACCCGGGAATCGAACTTGCAAACTCTGGATGATAGGGTGAACACTTTCCCACTAAACTGAATGTAACTGAGGTCGGTATAGGACAGTAACGGCTGCTTTTTTGAGCTCTTCATGATTTCTGATGTGGTCCTCAGCGCCGTTACTTTCGGAAGAAAAATAGGAACATGTTAAAAAATTTCGGCTCCCCCCTCCCGACATAAATGCCTCGGTAATGCTTTGGTAATGACTCATAAGTACAGTTAGAGTCATCTTTGTTTTTTAGGCCCATTTATAGAATCCTTATCGGTTTTTAACACCTCCTGACCTGTTCTTCAGCATTCGGCAGCCAAAAATCCTTATGACAAAATTAACAAAGTGATATTTTAAGGAAAACGGTCATGATTAAACACGATTAAAGATATATTAAACATTAAAGTCTGAGGTACAATAAAAAAAAATTATCTAAAATGTCAGTGGTTTGATCATTCCTGTTAATTTCATAATAAAATCTGATGACAAATTCACCACATAATTTTTATTCCTAAAATATGTGTGGCATAGCTGCTAACTTCAGGAAAGCTTGGAGTGAGATTTTGAGAATAATTGCATGGTTTTGTGCGCACACGCACACGCAACATCCCCATCCTACACACACCATACGAAGCTCAGAATCAAGTCACAAAATAAAAACAGAAATAAATAGGTTTACATGCATTTAACTGTGCAGTCAAACATAAAGTGTTGCTAGGGATGAAAACTAATGATGAAGAAAAGCAGAAAGCAAAGGTAACAATAATAATAAATGATAACAATAATATAGTTACGGGGAACAATGAACGGGCCCAAGCACCCTGCTCCATCGCCGCCTGGATGCACCACACAACTTGTCACACAATATGACATAATAGGGCTGATGTCAGCTTGGGCTCTAAATATTTGTCATGTCAACTGTGTGTGTGTGTGCACGCGTGTGTGAGAGTGAGAGGTGTGTGTGTGTGTGTGTGTGTGTGTGTGTGTGTGTGTGTGTGTGTGTGTGTGTAATTTACTCATGAGTCTCACTATTACAGAATGTGTGTTACTGAGGAGCAGGTCATGTGACACTCAGAGATGATCTTACCTCAGTGTCTCCAGTTTACAGTGAGGATTCTCCAGTACAGCAGAGAGACACTTCACTCCTGAGTCTCTGAGTTTATTCCATGACAGATCCAGTTTTCTCAGGTGTGAGGGGTTTGATCTCAGAGCTGACGTCAGAGCAGCACAGCCTTCATCTGAGATCTCACAATCATACAACCTGCAGAGAGAGTCAGTACATTTAACTGATGTTGTCTTAATGCGACTAAAACTGGACTTTTAAAATAAATGTAAACATGTTTCCGCCCTGGGCTCTGACATGGAAGTTAAAGAAAATGTGAAACAGCAAGAAGCCACTAACAATCCGGCGGTGTCGTCTGCCTTCACATAACACCATAAACACAAGGGATAGAGTGTTCAGGTGTACAAAAAGTAAAGCATACAGCATGTACAGAATGTAGAGTGCTGTAACGTTTATAACAGATCCCTAACTGTTCAAGCTGTTATAAATCTGAATTTTGGGAGGGGCCAAAAAAAAAAAAAAAAGCTAACTATAAATATCAAACAGCACAAAACATAATTGCTTCAAAATTGCATCACATTTATATAGAGAATTAAGTAACAGTCAGCCCAAAAGAAAAAAAAAACTAACAAAAAATTAAATTAACAAACAGAGAAAACAAGCAAATAACTAATCTTTGAAAGAAAAAAATAAACACAATTCAGACAAAGTATGCATGAATATGGTTTGCAAGAAACCTTGAAATAGTCCATTGATGAGTGAAAAATGATTGTCATCTTTACACGCCTAGAAATATACGAGAAGAAGAGATCCAAAAGATAGTCTATCCAAGATCCACACCAAAGTTTGTCTTTAATCCTTGTGCAATTAATCCATTAGGACTCACAAGCAATGTCAGCAAAATAGAAATCCATTTGATTCTCTCGTAGAACCCAGAAAACAGTTAATAATATACACCAAGGAGTCCTTTTCTATAAGTACAAAGGATAATGTAATGTTAACAAAACATAGCCATAAAGTAAACACAAACACAGTCGTAATGAATATCATAGCTACTGACAGAGAAACAAACCCAAAATGCTTTGAGAAAAAGCATACATACCCACCCCTTCAGAGGAAGACTTGTCATGACCGTAACAAGGCTTTAAATTCTGTACATGACATGTCTCAAATTTTTCAGGTTAATCAAGGAATGAGACAACATAGTTAACAGGACCGAGACATTTAGTAACTTTAGCCGGACCCTTCCACTTTTCAGATAACTTGGCTATAAATCCTTCACTAGCTCTGGACAGAGGATGAGTCCGGACCCAGACGACTTCTCCCACCTGAAATTGGGTCTGCTTGTGGCGTTGATCATAGTAGTATTTTTGCTTAACTTGTGCTCGTTCCACATTTTTCTTGACAAGTTGGATGAAATTTTGCTGCCGGTGAAGAATTATATAAGCAGGACTACTGGGATCAGGTGGTTGTTGTAAGGCTCTCTCTAATAGTCCCTTCAGCTTCCGTCCAAGAGCCACTTCTGCTGGTGTGTATCCCGTGCTTTCTTGTACTGTGGTGTTAATTGCAAACCTGAATTCTGGCAACCATTGATCCCAGTGGCGATGCTGGCCCCCTACGTAAGAAGCCATCATTGTCTTGAGTGTGCGGTTGATACGTTCTGTTCAATTTGTTTGGGGATGGTAGGCTGTAGTCAGTTTCTGAATCACTCCCCATTGCTTACAACTTAAGTTAAGTAGCTGAGAGGTGAATTGCACCCCACGATCCGACACTAAATAAGCAGGCGTACCCCACCGAGTAAAAATTTCCTCTACTTGGATCCTTGCTATTTGTGGGGCTTTTGCTGTTCTCAAAGGAAACAACTCTACCCATTTAGAACAGTAGTCAACAACAACCAATAGGTGTTCATTTTGTCTGACACTTCTTGGGAAAGGGCCCATCAAATCGACTCCGAGCATGTAACCAGGTTCGACAACTGGTGTGGACTGTTATCCAGATAGTTTTGTGAAAGAAGGCTTGTACTTTTAACATGTCTGGCACTCCTTGCAATATTTCCACACATCCGCTCTTAAAGTAGGCCAGTAGGCTATTTCAAGAAGTCTGAGAAGTGTCTTTAGCCCTCCTAAATGACCACTTAATGGGTTGTCGTGGGCATACTGTAAGAACTCTTCACGATGTCTCTTGGGAATAACTAACTGGAGTTTCTGCCCTTTTTGACCATCGGGAACACTGCGGAACAGAATTCAATTCTCCACAGAGTAATGTACCCTTGAAGGGTCATGATCCATCTGTAAACTAGCCTTTCCAATTAGGATTTCAATGTCTTTTTGTTGTGCAGAAGGAATTTGTATGAGATCTACTGGACTGTGAACTTGAGAATGCTTTGGGCTAAGTGGCTTCTACAGCTGCGAGCATATCAGATGGGGCAATATTTTCTTGGGTTCTAGATAATACATCTGGAACAACATTGCACTGACCTTTTCGATATTTGACTGTGAATTGAAAACCTTGTAGTCGTATAGTCCAACGTGTAAGACGGGAGGTTGGTTTATGATGTTGGAATAGCCATGTCAAAGCTGCATGGTCAGTCACCACTTCAAAAGGCCGACCCTCAAGGTAAGGTCTCCACTTCTCTACCGCCCACACAACAGCTAAGCACTCCTTCTCTGAAACTGAATACACATTCTCTGCTCCTCTCAGTAGTCTAGAAGCATAGGCTATCACATGTTCTTCTCCTTTAGACTCTTGTGTCAGTACAGCTCCCAAACAGATCTCACTTGCATCAGTTTGCACTCTAAAGGTTTTATTAAAGTCTGGTGAGACCAATACTGGTGCTTGTGTTAAGTCTTGCTTTAGGGTTTCAAAAGATCATTGACATTGCTCAGACCAAATCCAAGTGGCTTTCTTTTGTTTAAGGGCATGTAATGGTGCCGCTTTGTCTGAAAAGTGAGGAATAAAACGATGGTACCAGCCCGCCATTCCTAGAAAGCGTTGAACGTCCTTAAGAGATTGCGGAACTAGGAATTCATTTACTGTTGCTACCTTGGCTGGATCAGTTTTTATCCCATCAGCAGAAACAACATGGCCAGGAAAGTAAGGGCTGGATGGATGAAGTTATATTTCTTTAAATTTAATGTGAGGCCGGCATCATGAAGGCATTTGAAAACTTGATTGAGATGTTGCAGATGTTCTAGTTCACTCTGTGAATACACAACGACATCATCTATGTACACAAGACAACAGCTTCCTTTTAATGTTCTAAGAACGTATTCCATCAATCTCTGGAATGATGCAGCAGCATTTTTCAAGCCAAAAGGTAGACATAAGAATTCGAATAAACCTGCTGAGGTAATAAATGCAGTTTTCTTGATGCTGTCTGTCTCCATCTCCATCTGCCAATAGCCGCTTTTGAGATCAAGTGCTGAACACAGTGGCCCCATGTAGTGAGTTCAAAATAGCAGATATCTGTGGCATGGGATAGGCATCAAGATGTGTCTTGGTATTCAAACCCCGGTAATCAACACAAAGTCTTAATCCATTTTTCTTCTGAACTACTATGACAGGAGAAGCCCAAGGTGACACGGAAGGACGAATGATTTTTCTCTCTACCAAATCTTCAATTTCTGCATCAATGTAATTTTGTTTGTCTTTGGAAACTTTGTAAGCCCTTTTTCTGACTGGTATTTCATCGGTGGATGTTTTAATGATGCAATGCTTTACCAGATTTGTATGACCAATTTCATGGGTACAAAAGGTTGGCCATTCAAGCATCAGATTTTCCAGCTTCTCCTTAGTCTGATGTTGTGTATCAGCTTTTTGGACAAGTTGGTGTATGGTCTCCAAAGTTGCATCAGTTATTGGAAGAGGGGGTAAAGTAAGATAGAAATGCTTCAGTGCAATGCAAGAGAGAAATTCACAAGCGATGTCAGCAAAATAGAAATCCATTTGATTGGGTTCTCGTAGAACCCAGAAAACAGTTAATAATGTACACCAAGGTGTTCTTTTCTATAAGTACAAAGGATAATGTAATGTTAACAAAACATAGCCATGAAGTAAACACAAACACGGTCATAATGAATATCATAGCTACTGACAGAGAAAAAAACCTAAAATACTTTGAGAAAAATTATTTAAAAGAATCTTACTTTGATTGAGCAGGAAACAAAAGTTTCTCAATCAGGACAGCTTCAATTTGGCGATGCAGCAGGTAAGCCATGCTTTCCTCTGCCCAAACAGATCTCTCTCCTTCTACTACATGGCCTAATTCTAAACCCAGTGCACGAGCACTCTAGGGCCCCCTTGTGGTGAGTAAAGCAGAACGCGCTAACAGGCCCATGTCTGTTACACGTTGTCCATGTTTTTACAGCACAACTTGTATGTTGATTGGTTAGGTCTGTGATGTAGCAGGTCAACCAGCAATACAACAGTAACAAGCTGAAAGGGGACAATTATTGTAGCGGAGTCGGAGTCATGCAATAAATATATTGTCGAGGTTGTATACTATGACAAGGACAGTGGTTCAATTAAATGTCCTATTCAAGCTGTAACCACAGCTCCATTTAACTGTGCATGTAAACAGACTGACAGACACATAATTCACATGAATTACTACACTGATATATCTGGAATATACTGACAGATTTGTGTGTGAGAGAACAGTTTGCTCTGTGTAGAGCATTCTCAAGGCTGGACCCAAGGCTCAAGAACAAAACAGTTGTATCTCTAACGCTATCTTCCTATTCTATCCTATCTTTCCTTTTTAATTCATGAACAGTAATATAAGCATTTCAAATAAAATTAGACTTAGAAAAGTTGATCTTGGTTTTTACATGAGAAAACTAATGCTACAAGAGAGTGGTTATCAACTTTGGTCCTGGAGGACTACCTGCCCTGCCCACTTAGAATTTTCTCATAATGTCATACAAATACGTTTCTGTTGCACAACTTGTATGCTTGTGCACTCTGCACAGAAATGGAGCTGAGACTGATCATCTGATCACCGGTCATTGCCAATCCATCTGAAAACCAGCCAATTCCGGTGCATCTCCATAATAAATGTAAGTAATTATTTAAACTACATATAAAGTAAAGATACATGAATCACCACACAAAACATCATGCTACATAACTGAATTGATTTTCCCAATCATTAACAGCATACTGGTATGGAAAATCCAGGCTGGAATAATGTGTTTAAGTGTCATTTGTATCCCAGACAAACCTGAAAACTTTTAAGGACTTGAAAACTTTTGCAAGAAGCTTTTCTAGAATTGGCTATATGTATCCTGTATTTTCATTTTAAACAACTCAAAAGTGAACCATTTCTATAATAATATTTACTATTAATAAAATAGTAAGAAAGAGAGATAGAGAGAGCGATGGTAAGAGAGGTTATGATTTAAAGCCTACAGTGAGCTAATACCAGCCCAGTACCAGTAAGTAAATTTAAAAGAAGTGTACTTTTGTACTTTTAATCAAGTAGAATTGTAAATGGAGGACTTCTACTTGAGTAAAATGACACTTACACACATTGTTACCTACAGTAGGTAGTCAACCGGATTAATGGTTTTACCGCTGCGTGTGTTTGCTGGCTTTTACCACTGAGTGGCGCTATATAACTATAGACCGACGCCTCAGGCCTTAGTTCATTCTCTCAAGGATTAATGAGCCGCAGCTCCTTTAAAGCTGCATGTATTAGCGGATAAAATCAAGGGAAACATTGTATTTAAATGAATTCATAATCTCAGTACTAAAATTACAGTACAAATGTAGAATTAAAATTAAATTAAATTCAAGCAAAGTAATGTTAACACAGTGAGCCTTTAGATTTTATCATGTGTAATTGGAAAAGCTATGCGTGTAGGGTTTTGTGTCATATTATATTTTGTGTTCTTTAAATTTGTAGTAGATTATTAACTGAAATAAATGAAACTGAATGACTGAATGAAAATTAAAACATTGTCAGGACAGGCTACTGAGTCAGCAGATGTCGTTGTCATTCATCCCCGCTTGTGTTTTTTCGTTATTATAAGAATGAAATGCAGTAGGCTGTTATGATCATCATAATTTTCTTTAATAAATAATGATCCCCGTTGCGCTGTACTATCTGTTTTCCTCTATGCATTCATAATCATTAATCTACTTCTCCTGGTGTGCTCTGGAAAACTACGTAAGAAATTAAAGAGGAGGATCATGATGCCAGCTCATGCACATTAAATACTAAACCTACTAAATACTAAACCGAATGCGTGGATTAATAAACCGAGATGCATGTTTATTAACATGATAATGAATTAAATACCACTATTAAGAAATCAAAATCACTTTGCACTGAATTAATTCTTGATTCAATCCACCTTCACAAATTGGTTGTGTTAATAAGCAGTGTACAATGTATTAGAATATTTTTTGAGTAATATTTTGTGTCATATTTGAGTAAAATGAAATGTTTACATGTCTTTATCAGTTCCCTTTCATTCTGTGTTTTTTTAAAGGCATATTATTCTTCTTTATACTTGAAACAATCTTTTTCATGATCCCAAAAACATTAAAATAATAATCTCTTGCTTGTTCTATTTATTCATTTATACTTAAATAATACTATATCTCTATTTTTTATGGAAAATAGAACTGTATGATTTTAAAAGTATCTCATCCAAATTGTTTCCCTCCTGAAGTCCTTTCACATCAAGGCGCGTAAAGTCAAACGGGCCAATCAGCGCACTGCATCAGGCTCCGAAGCAGGCAATTAACGTGTCTTTACAGCACCGCTCACTTTGGAATACGACATCACGGCATCATCATTTTCACCAAGTTTTTTCTAGCTTCTTGGATTTAACCTAACCACAGGTCGTCATCAGTTACTTCTGTAAGAAAATTATCTAAATTGGTTTATTTATGAACAGTGCTGTGTTGCAGACAGCGAAGGCACAAAGTTATGTTAGCTTTAGCTCAAGGTCTAGCACTAATGTTAGCCACCTCAGACTAAAAAACAGCCTTCTAATGCCAGTAATGGATGTTTCAGAGATGTGTGGATTAATGTAGGCCGTCTTATAAATGTAACTCCATTTTAAGGCTTTATTTAAAGGCAGCCTGGATTTTCCAGCTTTTTATGATACTAGGCTAGAACTGCAAGTTAGTTAACCTCACACTTGTGTTCTATGGAATACAGAGGTGTGAAGAGGGGAATGTCTATTACTGGCCCGCTCACCGCCGCGACAAAACGACAGCGGCCAAAATAAATCAGTTGCATTTCAAAGTAATTCATGAAATGACCACCAGGTGGCACAAAGTGGCATTTTCCGTCATAAAAAAAGTCAAAACAATATGCTGTATCGAAGAAAATCTACAGTAATGGTAATTTCCACATGTGTGTATTTTATACAACAAGCATGAAAAATCTGAACCAGAGCTATTGATATTTACTGTACAATAATGAGTAAAAAAAAATTAAGTTGAACATTAAAACAAGTACACTACACTGTAAACCCTAATGCTCAAAATAATTAAACACATTGAGTACTGTTAACTAAATAATTGAATGAGGAATAATTTTGAGTACGTAAGTAACAATAACTTAAGTAAAACTTCCACCAATGTAATAGCTATAGAGCTCCTGTGTCGCAGTGGTAAGTGTCTCGCCTGCCATATGGAAAGCCCGGGTTCAATTCCCGTTCTGGATGGTCTGCACCAGTTTTTTTTTATTTGTTCAACAAACTCAAAAATTGATAGTTCTGTTTACTTAAAATTGGAAACATCATTAATTATAAAATGTGATGTAACTGATTACCTCAAATATTTTGAGTTTTGCCAACTTAATCGGGTTTACAGTGTAGCAGTCAAAAAAAGACTCTAAAAATGCTGTGTTGTTTCTGTAAACACATTGTTGGGTTGCTCATGTTGGGTCAAATGAGATGTAGTGAGTGATTTACAAATGAACACCTGGTTGGGTTATTTTGACCCAACAATTGGTTTATTCTTTATTATCTGTTTCCTCCAAACGGCAGCCTGCAAAATGTTCGAAATATAATTGTTATTGTGTTACAAGTTGTCACGGCGTGCGCCTGTGATAGGCGCGCGCCCAAATCAATATCGCTCCTCGCTCACTAGCTAGGCGGCCTCACCTTCTGCTGGTGCGTGAAGGAGCAGGGCCGCGGAATTAGGCACGGCTGGTGAGCTATCGCCGGTAATGATTCCGGGCTTTTCCCCATGCTACACAATACAGCAGGGAGTGTCGCTCGGGGTCTGTTGCACTATAAACCCGATTAAGTGTCAGTTCTACAAACTTATAAGTATTATGTTTTAGTGCAACTGTGTGTGCTTTACAATGTCAGACAACATTCAAATGCAAATAATTTACCCCTCCCCCAGGTGTGAATCAGCGATTCTCACCTATACATTCAGAGGAACTAAATGCACCCCACCCCACTTTAAGACCCTCTTGGATCTGAGGCTCTTCTGAAGACCTGCAGTGCTTCAGGCCTCTTTTTAAATGTCATTTTCTGCATTCCAGATTCTAAAATTTACATTGTTACCGTTTTTAATCCCTGGAATGGAAGACATTGAGATTTTGCTTATCATAACATGAATTGAATTGTTTTAATCACTCTATACACAATTTTCTTTGGTATTGTTTAAAAATAAAATATTAAAATTTAATACAAAATGAAAATAAAAAAAAGAATAGACCATTTGTATTTTCATTTGTTGTGTATAGAGTGATTAAAAACGGTACAAGTGTCATGTTTCCGGGTTTCGAGGCATAGATGCAGAGGCAGATTATCTTATTTTGTGAATTTTATTCACAAATTATCTCTTTATTTTATAAATGAACATCAGGGAAAAAAACTACAAACAAAACACTTTTCTGTAAAATAAACCAAAACACTAATAAGCAGACGAGACATATACTTTAAATTTAGCGTAACAAATGCAAGACGTAAACCTGAACTCAAACACCCTATTTATAATGAAATTAATGATCAACTCGGTTCAGGTGAGCGCCCATGTCACCTGACCGAGTTGCGAACTGGGAAATGAAGTATTGAAACAGAAACTAAAAAGAACTACACACAAATGTCTTA
Organism: Clarias macrocephalus; assembly: GCA_011419295.1. Lineage (NCBI taxonomy): Eukaryota > Metazoa > Chordata > Actinopteri > Siluriformes > Clariidae > Clarias > Clarias macrocephalus. The sequence goes on along the minus strand of JAAGKR010006352.1, from coordinate 16,576 downwards.
GTGCGCTTTGGCGCCCTCTAGGGGTTATCCCTGACAACAAGGCATGCTTGTAACACCTGTACCTCCGCAGCTCAGGGGTCTGTTCTTCGTACGTCGCTTGCAACGGGATGAATTGACAGATCTAAGTTGAGATCATCGCGCTAATTACGATGCGGCTAATTCGGTTCTTCGAGCACACCTGTTGTTGATGATTAGTATAGCTGGATTGAGTTGTCTAGGATTATTGCGCGTTCGTGCGTTTGTTTAAAAGGCGATATGCATCGACAGTAGAAACACTGATCACAACCCCTGCGATTGGTTGACGAAATGGCAAAAGAGCAGCTAAATTTTTTTTTTCTCAAGAGAAGCAAAAGCTTTTATTAGAGGGTTATGCAGAATTTCAAACTTTAATAAAGATAATTAAAAATAAAAATAATTATTAAATACCTGAGTGCTGCCGGTGTTACATGTTATATGTGTGTGTGTATATAATATCACCAACCATCCCATTTTTATTAAGGTGCATCCATATAAATGGCCCAACCTGTATATTCAAATACTATTTGTATTCATTTAAAATTAGCTGAACAAATTTTATATTTTAAATAATCTTCAAGTACTTAAGTAACAGTAACTGTCACCTCAAAGTTCCACCAACTTAAATCTAAAGCGCTCTGGTGGCTCAGTGGTAGGTGTCTCGCCTGCCATGCGAAAGATCCGGGGTCGGTTCCCGCGCTGGATTGAATTCTCTTTATTTGCAACAAATTCAAATATTGATAGTTAAAATTGGAAACATCATTACTTAAAAAACGATATTTAACTTATTACCTCAAATATTTTGAGTTTTGCCAACTTAATCGGGTTTACAGTGTAAAAGTGAAGTACAAGAACAAGTATAGTAAGGAGTATATTGTCATGCTGTGCTAAAGGATCCTGTCTATCACGCAATACACGAGGAATTAGAAAAACTCTGCGTATAATCCTCACACCTTCAGTAACCGGTTGCTCGGTCATAAACAGACAAGACATGGCTGAGACAGATTTGAGAAAATTACCTCCACTTATATAGACGCAATCGGGGGACAGCATGTTTCATATTATTAAACACACACGGAGATTAACACACGAATGATGACCACAGACACACACACATGTATACAGATACTGTATTTATGTTTAAATACATCCATTCATATATTCATGCAAGATACGTTTCTTTTCCCACGTGAGTCAGTCCGTGTCAGTCAGTCAGGCTCTTTAACCAATCACATATGACCTTGCCATTTCAACCAATCATAACCCGCCAGGAGTGCAGCCTAAATCCTGTTTACATGAAATAAACCTGCTCCCGAGCATGGCTCGCCTGCCATTACGGACATGTTGCTATGACAGCAAGTGCGAGATGCGCTTCGAAGAACGAAACAATCCAAGATCAGGACAAATCCACAACAATCAAATCCAGCTAACTGAGTTAGCGACGTACGAAGAACGGACCCCTGGGCTTTATAGTTTACGAACCCTTTTTGTTATATGTTTTTTAGTTCTTTTGTTTGCCCACCTGCAGACCCAGTCTGAGGAGGTTTAAAGAAACTGGGAAAACCAGTATCAGTGAAACAGTGAATTTGAGTTAATAAGAAAAAAAGGAAATAAACATTTCTCATAATGGAATCTGCTTCTGCGTCCGATTGTTCTAGGAGAGACATGACAATGCTATGATGAGGAAACTTTCCATCTCTTCCACACTGACTGAGCCTCTGTTTCACTGAATAATCCATGACTTTTCATGAATATGTAAGATCTATTGACACCTCTCAGGTGACGCCACCCCATACACACACACCAAAACACACAGAAAGCAGACCACTACATACATAAAATTGACAAAAAAGCAGACATTTCGCTTTTTATAAGTATATATTTTTCACGTCTGTGAGGCAATACACAGAGTTTCACATTTTCTGATGTGCTCAAGTTATCGTACCCTGTTTACTTTCATTATTTTAAAAATCATAAGGGTTTTTCGTCATTGTGAGTGCACTTAAATAAAAGTGGAGTCTCTGTCCTCTCGCGGAGATCAAAGGGCGGCATTCCCCTTTTTAAAGTCTCTGGGTCGCGTCACATCACCCCGCTCGCGTGCCACTCTCCTTAGTAAACTCTTTTAAAGTTCAGTTTCCCCAACAGAACCCGAGATACACTCCTGCTGCGTTTCATAGCGTGGAGAGAAGCTCGGGCTGATAGCTCTCCAGTTCTGCCTAGTTAGGCGTCCCCGGTCCTTCACACACCTGCAGTGTGCACATAGGCGCCGCCTACCTAGTGAGCTTCGGAGTGAGTGAGGAGGAAAATTATTACTCATTCAATTATTTAGGTTAACAGTAATCAATGTGTTAAATTACTTTGAGCATTAGGGTTTACAGTGTACACGCGTAGGCTTTCTAATTACACATGATAAAATCTAAAGGTTCACTGTGTTAACATTTACTTTGCTTAAATTCGATACTAATAAAATTTTATTCTACATTTGTACTGTAATTTTAGTACTGTGATTATGAATTCGTTTAAATACAATGTTGCATTTGATTTTATCCGCTACTACGTGCAGCTCTAAAGGAGCTGCGGCTCATTAATCCTTGAGAGGGTGAACTAAGGTCTGACGCGTCGGTCTATATTTATATAGCGCCACTCAGTGGTAAAAGCCAGCAACTGCATACCGTCGCCGTGAGGTGCGGCAACAAAACTAGAAAACTGCTCGTCACACATCTGTATGTATTCTTGCTGCATATGTAGAGAATCGGTTCAGTCTGTGAAAGCTTGTTTTTCATTGCAAACTGCATCGTAATGAACCTCTGTGTATTTTTAAAATGTGTAGAAGTAAGCTGTAAGCTGTCTCTCACGATACTTCCCTTATAGTAGTGAATTGTACCGTTTCACTATGTGAACGCCAGTGTGAGGGAAGTAAAGCTTTGATTGCTCACTTAAAGGAACACATAGATGAGCGACGACATTTGACTTGTCCAGTGAGAGGATGTCAAAGTGTGTTCTCTGTAAAATCTTCATTTACCTCCCATATGACTAGAAAACACAAATGTTTAGAAAATGTGATTTGGGGTGCAAACAAAGATATTTCGTTAGAGAGTCCAGCTACAAGTGCCACCATTCAGGAAGCTGCCAGTGTGTCAGATACAGAAAATCCTTGTATGTATGGGACTAATTTCAGTGACCTGTATCTCAGAAATGTATGCATGTTTTACATTAAACTACAGGGACAGCATCTTCTGCCAGCATCTACCATACAAACAACTGTTGAAGAAATACAAAATATACATGAATTGGGTCAGATGTATACACTGAATAGACTAAGCTCAGTTCTAAAAGATATGTCAGTTTCACATGAGGATGTTATAAATATTATTGACACAGTAAAACAATCTGACTTGTTCTCTGCTTGTCACACACCTATGAGAACTGCTTACTATCAGTAACTGAACTGTGTTCCTGTGCTTTACTATACATTGTTTAAGTATGTTGAACCAAAAAAAGTATTCCTGAGCAGAGACGAGAACAGAACTGAGAGATGTTCCTGTGCTAAATACTTTAAAGAATATACTGGAATCAGTTTTTGCCAAAGTCTCATATCACTGGATCCTGATGTTTCAAGATCAGATTTTCTCAGTGATTGTTGTAATGGAGACGTGTTTGTATCAAGCACATTTTTTCAAGAAAATCCAAATTGTCTCAAGCTGGTTCTATACCAGGATGCATTTGAAGTATTGAAACCACTTGGTTCTGCAAAAAAAGAAGCACAAGGTTTTGGCTGTGTACTTCTCTCTACTCAACATCCCTCCCCATGCCCAGTTGAAGGCTTATAATATGCAGCTAGTTTTACTGTGTAGGGAGAATTTGGCCATGATAAAGTTTTTTCAGAACTCCTGATTGATTTGAAAGTACTAAAGGAGAATGGTTCACTTACACAGTTCTGAACAGGCGCATCAAGCAATTTAAATACAAAGGAACAGATACTTTATCCAAGCCTTGTGAGGTCTGTCCAAAAACATTGAAACTTAGTGGACAAGCTGTTCAAAATTGGAACTTCTTGAGACTTTTACCTCTCATAATTGGAGACAAAATGCAGAACCCTCAAGATGATGTCTGGCTTAATTTGTGCTCAGCAAATTTCCATGGCCCAGGTTACTTATCTGGATGCTCATATCCAAGAATATTTGGAAACCAGAAAGGCATTGTTTCCTAATAACAACTTAAAACCTAAACACCATTAGTTACGACATTATGCAGGGCTAATCCTAAAATTTGGCCATCTCATCAGGCTTCGGACTATGCGCTTTGAGAGCAAACACAGTTACTTCAAAAGATGCACAAGGCATCTGAAATTTTTAAAAAACCTGTGCTTGACTCTTTCAGAAAGATATCAAATGTTCCAGGCCTTCCTTTCTGCTGGGTCAGTCAGTCATCCAGCATTGCGAATAAAAGGTGGCTCACCATTTTATTTGGAGCTTTACAGTGAGCAAGTTAAAGACGTAGTCCTACATTTTGGGTTTATTGAAAGGAATACAAAGATTCCAGTTGATGTTCAGTACAATGGTCTTGCTTACAGGAAGGGCCAGTTTTTTTGTCATGAAGTATAATGAGTCAGTGGAATTTGATGAACTGCTGCTGATTTTTGTTAAGGATGATTCAGCTCTTCATTTTCTCATGAGAGTTTATGACGCTGAATTTATTTGTTACTACCGCATGTACTCAGTAAAAAAAGATACCGGCAGATTAGAGTGACTCATCAGTGAACTGATTGACTTGTGGCCATTGTCATCTTATGTGAAAAACGGTTATCAGATTATTCCACTGAAGCACAGCATCTTGTCAGACTGAATGCCTTAATTTCATTGGACGAGAGACCAAACTCTTTGTTTGTGTGTCTTAACAGATATGGCTGAATCACAGCTGCTAAAGAACATAGGGGATGCGATAGCAGGAGTGCTTCCAGACCTTCCTGATCAACTTGTTAAGTCTGTTGAAGATACTTTGAAAACACTTGGTGCGGCAACCACAGATGATTTAAAGTACATCACAGAAAACTATTTGCTGCTAGTGTTAAAGCCCATACAAGCCCGAAGACTGGTTGCTGCCGGGACCCAAAATAGTGAATACAGAACAATGTCATGACATCACCCAATGGCACACTTGTTAACATGGTGTTAAGGTTAGAATACGAGTTTTTCATGAGTCTAATGATGATGTGATCATTATTTCCTGAATAAATAAATGTTATTATGCAATATGGGGCTGTTTTAAAAATTTACATTTTTAGGACTGACAGGAAGACACAGGGAGACTAGAGACTGGACAGGACAGGAAGACTGGGAGCACACGGGAGGTTGAGGAAGCACACTGAGGGCTAAGGGGAGCACACTGAGGGCTAAGGGGAGCACACTGAGGGCTAAGGGGAGCACACTGAGGGCTAAGGGGAGCACACTGAGGGCTAAGGAGAGCACACTGGAAGCTAGGGGGAACACACTGGAAGCTAGGGGGAACACACTGGAAGCTACTATAGGGGACACAATACACACAGCACAAGACTTTAAGAACATTCAAGACCCACAGCACATAACCCCATACATACTCAAAATAAACCAAAAAAGAAACACTTACACATTACCCAAAACACAGAACACATCAGAGCCCATATAAATAAACATAAGTAAAATAAAACATAATCAAATTAAATCCAAACTAAAACACATGCCCACTGACAGTATTAATGCTCGACCCAGTTTCCCAGAACAACCAGCTATTTATAACAATACTAATGAGGAGCTACCTCGGTTCAGGTGAGCACCCGCATCACCTGACCGAGGTGCCTTCTGGAAAACTGAGTCCACTAGCAAAACTACAAAACTAAAACAAACATGTGCACACAGCGACCTCTGATGGTAGTCCCTTAGACTTACGTACTGAAACACTGGCTAACACAACCTCAGAAGCTCAGCCAGCAAGATGATTTATTCTATGATATATATAAAACTGACATTGAAACCCTTGTTATGAAACGTTTGAATTATTATTCCAGGTTATCAACAACCTTCACCTCCGCCATCTGCCTGATGTTTGGCAGTTATTACTGCTTTAACATACACTACCCAGTGGAACTACGATCAACACTGGAGTTGTTCCATCGGTAAAATTTCTGTTTTTATGGACACTTTTGGATTATCAAACGTATCAGGTTGTTAATTTTCTCAATCTTTCTCTCATTCTTTTTTTTTCTATAAAGGTGTTTCTTTTCCATAAATCCTTAGAGAGGCACCAAGGCATCCAAGAAGAAAAAGTGTTCTCAGTCAATCCTAGAGTCCTTACTCTCATCTGACCATGAGTGGATCTAGTACTACCCCTCTTGTTGTGGACAATGTGATAAAGGTGTGTTACAGACTCTACAGTCAAGTTTTTGTTGTTGAAACGGGTACTCCAGTTTCCTCCCACAGTCCAAAGACATGTAGGTTAGGCTAATTGGCGTTCCCAAATTGCCCGTAGTGTGTGTGTGAATGAGTGAGTGTATGTATGAGTGTGTGTCTGTGCCCTGCAATGGATTGGCACCCTGTCCAGGGTGTACCCTGCCATGTGCCCTAAGTCTCCTGGGATAGGCTCCAGGCCCCCCGTGACCCTGAATACAGGATTAAGCGGTATAGATGATGAGTGAGTGAGTGAGTGAGTGATAGTCTAATGGCATAGAAGCCATAAAAAATAAAAGCTTTGAGATGACCATTGCGTTGTATTTTTGTTAATTTGATTGAACTAAAAAAAATTAATTACTTGATATAATTGTATAATTTAATATATATACTAAATATTTGTGTTTGTTGCATTTCCTTGTGAGTATGTCTGCATTTTATAATCGCATGCGTTTAATCACCTTTTGATCAAAACGCTGCTTTTTGTAAAGTGAAACTGTGAGCCGTGGGTTTGAAATTAATTGTAGATTAATTTTAAAGCATGATTTAGGGCATCTCATTTCATTATTATAAACATAATTCATGAATTACACTCGAACGGGCGGTAGAGCTCTGATTAGACTATGTAGGAAATAGGCTCAACATCCCAGATCCCAAGTCTAATTTAAATAAAAAAATGTAATTAACAAATATTTTAAGTACACAACAGTAGCACAATAAAAAAAAAATATTTAGACTCAAAAAAATAATTCGGCATCTATTTAAGGTGTGCCAGCTGGCACTGTTCTTATATTGCTCTTTGTCAGGGTAAATCGTTCAGTGACAACCCCGTAAAATTTCATGTACTGTAAACAGGTACTGTACATCTGAATTAATAAACCGAGATGCCTACCCCCGTGAAAATGGCTAATTCAGGGAAAGGCTCCCCGTGAGAGGTTTTGTTCTGACCACTGAGCTTCTACAGATTCTAAAATTGACATTGTTACTGTTTTTTAATACCTGCAGTGGAAGAGTCTGAGAATTAATTTACCATAAGCTTTGTTGTATTGTTTTTAATCACTCTATACACAACTTATGATTTCACCTATGCTATTTTACAGTTGTAGTATTTTTTATGTTACACACTAAAAACTGCTGGGTTAAATATAAATATATTAATAAATATATATCAGTATTTAAAGTTTGAGCTCGATACGTTTATGAGCTCTGTCACTTGCTGTTAATGGGCGCCTAAGAGAGAGAACACATTTTTGGCTTCAGTACACACAATACTTCACATTGAAACACGACTGCCCCCTACAGGTAATGAATGGCGTTTTCACAGCTTCCCGCCAGCTGCCGCGGAAGAGTACGAGATCCCTTTTCTCGAAATGAGTTCTTAATGGCCAGATTTGTAAATATTATTTAGGACAAAAAAATTTCCCCACGCTCTGGAAAACTTTATGCGTTCAGTTGAGCGCTGATTAGACTATGCAGGAAATTAAAGAGGAGGAAGTAAACAACAATAGCCCACATTTTGAAAATAATTTTTATTTAGACTATAAAAATAATCCTGCATCTATTTTTAGGCATGCCAGCTGCCACTCTTCAGTTAGAAGTTTTCAGTACAAATCTTATAATGCCCACATGACATCAAACATTCCCCTTCTTTATATTTAAAATTTTTATTTACATTTTTAAACCATGAAACGATTTATTTTACAGTTTTAGCTTTTACTGTTTCTTTTACTTCAAAATAACATTAAAAACAAGAACAATAAATTTAAAAAATATATATTATTGATTAAATGTGGGCTAAAAAACCTGTTGCCCTCAAAAATTTAATAGATGAGGACTCATGTCCATCAATCTGTTCTGCATTGTTTTCGGTAAACTTGAGCGCGGCAGAACTTCATCACTACAGCCACAACTAAAGAAATCAATAATTTATGAAATATTAATAAAATGGACAGAATCAGTCTCCTTGCTGTTTTCCACTCGAAGCATTCTTTAACTTTATGTGTCCGGCTGAGCGCTGATTAGACTATGTAGGAAGTTAAAGAGGAGGATCACAATGCAAAATCCAAATCCAGAGCCCAAACCTCATTTAAATTAAATTAACAAATATTATGTAGCCTGGCGAAAGTGAACCAGCACAGGACACAGTAATGTCTTTTGGGTTTTTTATTCTGAAAATAAAAATTGGAGTTCAATAAAAATAAAATTCTCCCCTATAAGCATAGTCCCAACACCTCCAGTGTTCTTCAATTAGTTCAACCTGAGAGGCTGTGGAACTGAGCCTCAGCTTCTAGTACAAATTAATTTCAAATTGAGAACTAACCAAAATTTCTAGTACCAAACAGCAAGTAAAAAAGAAACAAAATGCTGTTCATTGAAGACATACAAAAATAACTGTAGACTTTACAACAATGAATGCAGAATTTTCCCAAAATACTGACAGTTTAGTGCATCCACTTAAGCACTGGTTATCTTGTGGAAAACTTCTCACAAATTACACTTTAAACATTTTTTGACATATCTGCTAACATCCAAACAGTTCGTTCTTTGTACAAATAAAATTGTAAGCTAGTGAACTTGAGTGTCTGTCAAAACAACATTAAACCCATGTTTTTTTTTTTTTGTTTTTTTTTTTTACTCCTTATTGTACAGTAAATGTCAATAGCTCTGGTTCAGATTTTTCATGTTTGTTGTATAAAGTATTCAGATGTGGAAATTACCATTACTGTAGAATTTCTTCAAGACAGCATATTGTTATGACTTTTTTATGACTTAGTTATATTTGAAAACTGCTGCGAGTGAAAATGTCACTTTGCGCCACCTGGCGTTCATTTCACGAATGACTTTGAAATGCAGCTGATTTATTTTGGCCGCTGATGTTTTGCTAAAGCAGTAAGCACGGTGGTAATAGGCATTCTGGTTGACCACCTACTGTAGCTGTTTCTCTAATTTTGCTCATGTAAAGGATTTGTGTACTTTGCCCCACATCTGATTAATACAGTTAACTAAAAATTATTGGATGTATTTCCAAAAATTAAGTTTTCCTAAATCTGATAAATCTGGAGAACTGTGTGCAGTATAAATGAGTGTTAGATGACAGCTTTGCATAAATATGCAAAAAAAAAAAAAAACAAAGTTCCTTTTTTCTGCCCAGCAACATGCTTTGGCTGCCTACAAGCATAACTGAAAAGATTAAAAAATGGCAGCCAACATAATTTAAGGCCCTCCATTCCACTGACTCATCAGCAATGTTATCGAGTCATTATTGATTTTATGCCCATTTATGGAGTCCTTATCGGTTTTTATCACCTCCTTACCTGTTCTGCAGCATTCGGCAGCTACAAATCTTCGTATTAAATGTAGATGGAAGTGATGACAAAATTAACAAAGTGATTTTAAGAAAAGCAGTCATAATTAAACACGATTGAAAGATGTATTACATGTCAAAGTCTGACGCACAATCAAATATTTTAATCTAAAATTTCTGTGTTTTGATCATTCCTGTTAATTTCATAATAAAGTCTGATGACAATTTTAACATATAATTTCTATTCCTGAAATATGTGTGGCATAGCTGCCAATTTCAGAAAACCTTTGAGTGAGATTTTGAAAATAATTGCATAGTTTTGTGCACACACACAACATCCCCAGCGTACACACACCATAAAGCTTACACTACGTGCCTCAGGATCTGTGCACTCTATTAGAATAGAGAAAATTACAATATCTGCATTGAGTTTAATTAAACATTAAACATTGCATTATTATTTATATTCGCTGCAACATTCAAGGAATAACACACTTGATTAAGAGAGAATCCTACAAAACACACGCAATATTATATGTAACGTATGATGGCTCCTGCATACACTCATACTGCTGAGGGTCAGAATCAAGTCATCAAATAAAAACATGAATAAATAGATTTAAAAGTGTGCAGTCAAACATAAAGTGACGCTAGGGATGAAAACTTATGAAGAAGAAAAGCAAAAAGCGAATGTAACAACAACTACAATAATAATAATGATAAGAAAGCAGAGTCAAAGGAAAATCATTATTGATAAAAAAGAAGGAGTGAAGAAAAGAAAATGAAAAATAAAGATCCTGAATATAAAGTAGGATTGAGCTGCATGTATGATTGTGAATCTCTCTCTCTCTCTCTCTTGATGATACTATATCACTCCTCATACTGTGTTAAAGCAGGTGTAATTGTGTGTGATTGATGTCTTCACACAGCTGTAAATGTGTGTTAATTACAACAGGATTACGCTAATATTACTTTTTCTTCACTTGGAGAGAACAAAGTGGAGTCAGCTTTGCTAATCCCTTTATCTCTTTGCAAGTGTTTTTGTAAATGAAATGATATTGTAGTGACCCAGAAAGAATATGTACATGAACGGTTCTCGTCTCCACACACGCTGGAGAACACACAAGGCTCTTCAGTCTTTAAAAAAATATTTACATAATAAATCATCAGACTTTTTTGCTGTTTGTGTCCAATAATTATTTGACCATGAATGGCTGGATTGTGTTTGTGAATTTATGACTGAAATAAAGCTGCTCACATCACACACACTTTCACTTTGGAAAAGTCGATATGAACAGCTTGATTTCAGGCATAAAGAGTGACAGCTTTTGAAAAGCAGACGAAATGTAAAATCAAAAATAGTACCGCAGTACTCCCACAGCTATGGAGGACACCTGACTGTCCTCTTTAGTTTCACTAAACTGAAATATATACTCGGTAAACAAATGCTGCCTTTTGCAAAGTGAAAGGTGTGTGTGTGTGTGTGTGTGTGTGTGTGTGTGTGTGTGTGTGTGTGTGTGTAATTTACTCCTAAGTAAATGTACTAATAAGTCTCATTGTTAGAGAATGTGTGCTACTGAGGAGCAGGTCATGTGACACTCAGAGAGATGATCTTACCTCAGTGTCTCCAGTTTACAGTGAGGATTCTCCAGTACAGCAGAGAGAAACTTCACTCCTGAGTCTCTGAGTTTATTCCATGACAGATTCAGTTTTCTCAGGTGTGAGGGGTTTGATCTCAGAGCTGAACTCATAGCAGCACAGCCTTCATCTGAGATCTCACAACCACGCAACCTGCAGAGAGAGTCAGTACATTTAATTGATGTTGTCTTAATGCGACTAAAACTGGGTTTTTAAAATAAATGTAAACATGTTCCCGCCCTGGGCTCTGACTTGGAAGTTACAGAAAATATGAAACAGCAAGAAGCCACTAACAGTCCGGCGGTGTCGTCTGCCTTCACACACCACCATAAACACAAGGGATAGAGTGTTCAGGTGTACAAAAAGTAAAGCATACAGCATGTACAGAATGTAGAGTGCTGTAACGTTGTCCATGTTTTCACAGCACAGTTTGTATGTTGATTGGTTCGGTCTGTGATGTAGCAGCTCAACCAGCAATACAACAGTAACAAGCTGAAAGGGGACAATTATTGTAGCGGAGTCGGAGTCATGAAATAAATAGATTGTCGAGGTTGTACACTATGACAAGGACAGTGGTTCAATTAAATGTCCTATTCAAGCTATAACCACAGCTCCATTTAACTGTGCATGTAAACAGACTGACAGACACACACTTCACTCTCTCACTTTATATCATTCACATGGATTACTGCACTGTTACATCTGGAATATACAGAGGAGTTTAAGTTGATTGTTTTATTACATATACAGCATTTAGCAGACGGCCCTATCCAGAGTGATTGTATAGATGTGTATGTGTGCATCACTGAATGTAACTGTACCATGAACTTGCTTCACACATTAGGGTGATCAGTGTAAACACATGAGTACAAAGAACATCAGCCTTTCTGTCAGAAATTATTAGTTCAGTTTGGCTTCCATGAACATTTACACACAACTTAACTAAAGAACTGATAACTGAGGATCACTGTGTGTGTGTGTGTGTGTGTGTGTGTGTGTGTGTGTGTGTTATAACAGATCCCTAACTGTTCAAGCTGTTACAATTCTGAATTTTGGGAGGGGCCAAAAAAAACTAACCATAAATATGAATCAAACAGCACAAAACATAACTGCTTCAAAATTGCATCATATTTATATATAGAATTAACAATCAGCCAAAAAAAAAGAAAAAAGAAAAAAGAAAATGAGTTTAACAAACTGAGAGAACAGGCAGGATTCTCGTCAATGTGCCTTTCATTCTCTTCCTCCGAGTTGATGTATAACTCACTGAAAGTATTAATCAGCTATAAAAGTATTAAACACAAACACAGTTGTAATGAATATCATAGATAAAATTGCTTTGAGAAAATAATTCAAAAGAATCTTACTTAGATTGAGCAGGAAACAAAACATTTCTCAATCAGGACAACTTCAATATGGCGATGCAGCAGGAAAGCCATGCTTTTCTCTGGCCAAACAGATCTCTCTTGATCTACTACATGTCCTACTTCTTAACCCAATGCACGAGCACTCTAGGGCCCCCTTGTGGTGAGTAAAGCAGAACATGTTAACAGGCCCATGTCTGTTACATACCCACCCATTCAGAGGAAGACTTGTTATATCCATAATAAGGCTTTAAATTCTGTACATGACATGTCTCAAAATTTTCAGGTTCGTCAAGGAATGAGACAACATAGTTAACAGGACCGAGACATTTAGTAACTTTAGCCGGACCCTTCCACTTTTCAGATAACTTAGCCATAAATCCTTCACTAGCTCGGGACAGAGGATGAGTTCGGACCCAGACGACTTCTCCCACCTGAAATTGGGTCTGCTTGCGGCGTTGATCATAGTAGAATTTTTGCTTAACTTGTGCTCGTTCCACATTTTTCTTGACAAGTTAGATGAGATTTTGCTGCCGGTCAAGAATTGTATAAGCAGGACTACTGGGATCAGGTGGTCGTTGTAAGGCTCTCTCTAATGGTCCCTTCAGCTTCCGTCCAAGAGCCACTTCTGCTGGTGTGTATCCCGTGCTTTCTTGTACTGTGGTGTTAATTGCAAACCTGAATTCTGGCAACCATCGATCCCAGTGGTGATGTTGATCCCCTACGTAAGAAGCAATCATTGTCTTGAGTGTGCGGTTGATACGTTCAGTTAAATTTGTTTGGGGATGGTAGGCTGTAGTCAGTTTCTGAATCACTCCCCATTGCTTACAAGTTAAGTTAAGTAGCTGAGAGGTGAATTGCGCCCCACGATCCGACACTAAATAAGCAGGCGTACCCCACCGAGTAAAAATTTCCTCTACTAGGATCCTCACAATTTGTGGAGCTTTTGCTGTTCTCAAAGGAAACAACTCTACCCATTTAGAACAGTAGTCAACAACAACCAATAGATGTTCATTTTGTCTGACACTTCTTGGGAAAGGGCCCATCAAATCAACTCCGAGCATGTAACCAGGTTCGACCACTGGCGTGGACTGTAAATATCCAGATAGTTTTGTGCAAGAAGGCTTGTACTTTTGACATATCTGGCATTCCTTGCAGTACTTCCACACATCCGTTCTTAAAGTAGACCAATAGGCTATTTCAAGAAGTCTGAGAAGTGTCTTTAGCCTTCCTAAATGCCCGCTTAATGGGTTGTTGTGGGCATACTGTAAGAACTCTTCACGATGTCTCTTGGGAATAACTAACTGGAGTTTCTGCCCTGTTTGACCATCGGGAACACTGCGAAACAGAATTCCATTCTCCACAGAGTAATGTACCCGTGAAGGGTCATGATCCATCTGTACATTAGCCTTTCCAATTAGCTCCTGGATTTCAATGTCTTTTTGTTGAGCAGAGGCAATTTGTACAAGATCTACTGGACTCTGAACTGAGAACGCTTTGGGCTTGGTGGCTTCTACAGCCGCGAGCATATCATATGAGGCAATATTTTCTTGGGTTCTAGATAATACATCTGGAACAACATTGCACTGGCCTTTTCGATATTTGACTGTGAACTGAAAACCTTGTAGCCGTATAGTCCAACGTGTAAGACGGGAGGAGGGTTTAGGATGTTGGAATACCCATGTCAAAGCTGCATGGTCAGTCACCACTTCAAAAGGCCGACCCTCAAGGTAAGGTCTCCACTTCTCTACCGCCCATACAACAGCTAAGCACTCCTTCTCTGAAACTGAATACACTCTCTCTGCTCCTCTCAGTAGTCTAGAAGCATAGGCTATCACATGTTCTTCTCCTTCAGACTCTTGTGTCAGTATAGCTCCCAAACCGATCTCACTTGCATCAGTTTGCACTCTAAAGGGTTTACTAAAGTCTGGTGGGACCAATACCGGTGCTTGTGTTAAGTCTTGCTTCAGGGTTTCAAAAGATCGTTGACATTGTTCAGTCCAAATCCAAGTGGCTTTCTTTTGTTTGAGGGCATGTAATGGTGCCGCTTTGTCTGAAAAGTGGGGAATAAAACGATGGTACCAGCCCGCCATTCCTAGAAAACGTTGAACGTCCTTAAGAGAATGCGGAACTGGGAATTCATTTACTGCTGCTACCTTGGCTGGATCAGTTTTTATCCCATCAGCAGAAACAACATGGCCAAGAAAGGTAAGGGTTGGTTGGATGAAGTTACATTTCTTTAAATTTAGTGTGAGGCCGGCATCATGAAGGCATTTAAAAACTTGATTGAGATGTTGCAGATGTTCTAGTTCACTCTGTGAATACACAACGACATCATCTATGTACACAAGACAACATCTTCCTTTTAATGTTCTAAGAACGTGTTCCATCAATCTCTGGAATGATGCAGAGGCATTTTTCAAGCCAAAAGGTAGACGTACGAATTCAAATAAACCTGCTGAGGTAACAAATGCAGTTTTCTTGATGCTGTCTGTCTCCATCTCCATCTGCCAATAGCCGCTTTTGAGATCAAGTGTGCTGAACACAGTGGCCCCATGTAGTGAGTCCAAAATATCAGTTATCTGTGGCATGGGATAGGCATCAAGGTGTGTCTTAGTGTTCAAACCCCGGTAATCAACACAAAGTCTTGATCCGCCATCTTTCTTCGGGACTACCACGACAGGTGAAGCCCAAGGGGACATGGAAGGACGAATGATTTTTCTCGCTAACAACTCTTCAATTTCTGCATCAATGTAACTTTGTTTGTCTTTGGAAACTTTGTAAGCCCTTTTTCTGACTGGTATTTCGTCGGTAGTAATGATGCAATGCTTTACCAGATTTGTATGACCAATTTCATGTGTACAAACCGTTGGCCACTCAAGCATCAGATTTTCCAGCTCCTCCTTAGTCTGATGTTGTGTATCGGCTTTTTGGACAAGTTTGTGTATGGTTTCCAAAGTTGCATCAGTTATTGGAAGTGGGGGCAAAGCAAGATAGAAATGTACTGTTGGACAGCTATCATTGGTAAGGAAAGGAAAGGTTAGCTTTTCAGCAGTATCTTCTGTTGAAGGCAAAGAATACAGAGCTTTTTGAAAGTCCAATACCATCCCAGTGGTCAGCAGAAAGTCCATGCCTAATATGATTGGTACTGTTAAATCTGCATCTTTCAGAATGAACAAAGTTAGATCCACTTGTCGTCCTTGAATCCAACACTTCCAATTCACCTTCCCAATAGCGGTTTGACGCTGTCCATTAGCCAACAAAAACGACTGACCTTTGCTCAGTTGGTAGGGTTTCTTTTTACACAATTGTCTCCAGCAGGATTCTTGTAGAAGTGATAGTGTGCTGCCTGTATCCACCATGGCTATGAAATACCTGTCACGAAGCACAATGGGAATGGCAACTGTTTTGATGTCCGGAGGAATTGGACTCTGCACAGTTTGTACTACTCTGGTGCTTGCGATAGGAGGCTTGCGTTGAGCTTCTCGAGAAGGTTGTATCTTTCTTTTCTGTTCTTCAACATTAATTTGACTCCAGTACCGTTTTGACTCGTCAAAATCACGCTCTATTTGAGTGCCAATCCTCACCAACTCCCCAACATCTTTCACAGTACCCCTCAATAAGCTGGCTAAACGTGGGTTACAATTCCGCAATATTGCATGTACAATTTCCCTTTCAGTCATTTCTCTCTTCCATCTCATACATAATGCTCTGTACTGAAAGGCAAAATCACGGATGCTTTCCTTTGCTCCTTGTTTTCTCTCCAATAACTTTCTGGCAACCACATCTTCATAATCTTCACTCAAAAATGAGCGCAAGAAGATGCTTTTGAA
>JAAGKR010006351.1:0-35000 GCA_011419295.1 Clarias macrocephalus | reverse complement strand
TAAACAAATAAATATATAAATATACAGACTGATGAATTCATTATAATGAAATGCTTAAAAATTAGATGCAGCGTTACATCTAATGTCAGCATTAAACATTTTAATTATTTATAAATTTAATAAATAATTTGTGTTTGATTGCTGATCTTACTCTTAATTTTCTTTTAGTATCCTGTCTCTTATTAATTAATTAATGATTTAATTTCCTGTTATTTTATTAAAATTACACTGACTTTCTTTGAGCACAATTTCTTTTCATAAATTTAACTGTAATTTTCATAAATTAATAATAATGTTTTTTATTTAGTTAAGAATTTTTAGTTTTTATTTATTTATGTTGCTGGTTTAATTCTTTGGATTTTTTAAATTATTATTTTAATTGCTGACATTCATCCTGACTTTGCATTTTATATTTATACATAACGAAATCTCAGTTTTACTTTTAGTGGCACCGTGCTTCCTCCAGGTGCTCACTCTGTAGGCTGTAATACCTGATGACCATGATGTTATTCCTTGACCCTAATCCTTGGATTATAAAGACTTATTATTAATTTTTTTTTGTTGTCCAGACGTCGGTGGGTGACGGAGGTTCTGGCTCGATCAGTCCCGGCCTGAGACTCTACTCTCAGAGCTACCCGTCTATCTACAGCGGGGCGGCGGTCGGCGTTCTCCCGTCGGCCCCACAGGGGAACGGAGGGAAAGAGAGAGACAGAGCTGCTCTGGGGGAGGTGGAGAGGGCGAGGGAGAGGGCTGGCATCGTGGACCTGGAGGAGGAAGAGGAGGAGGACGGAGAGGAAGACGATATGGAGGGGCGCAGGCGCAATCTCAACGAGTCGACCGGTCCGTCTGTCTAAGCTTGTTTATCTATCTATTATATATTATATTGTTATTGTACCTATTCTTTCTACTTGTCTTCATGCTCCCTGTCTCATCCTTTTAAGTTCACATCATACATATTTATGGATGATAAGTAATTGAAGGGCAGATGTCTCTCTCTCTCTTTCTCTCTCTCTCTCTTTCCTTACTTTCATTTCCTCCACCACACATTACATATTTATTTCAAATATTCACATTTAATGTACAATCCCCCCCCCCTTCCTCAGGTGTCTTCTCCATGGACGAGGATTCTCTATCACACGACTGTGAGCCATTTTTTGAGTCGGACGGCGAGGAGGAGAGCACTGACGGTGAGGACACGTAACGCTCCCCTCCCTCCTCTCTCTCTCTGTCTCTCTGATCCAGCAGCAGGTTTGACCACTAGAGGTCTTGGACTTGACTTGGACATCTGTCCTGATTACAGTGCTGATGTTTGATTGGTGTGTTTGTGTGTTGAGGTTCCCTGAGTGAGGAAGCTCCTCCTCCTCCTCGAGGTCTGGCCATGGGTCACTCGGCCCTGTCTCGCCTGTCTCACCCCACGGCGCTGGCGCGCTCGCTGCCCGTCTCGGTGCCCGTCTGGGGCTACAGAAACAACCGGTCAGCGCAGGGCGACTCTCACAGCGGAGAGCGGGTGAGCTCGGAGTTTAATTACATAGGATTCTGTTAAAAAATTTTTTTATAATAATAATTGTGCAATGCATGTAACACCCACAAAACTCCACATAAAAGATAAAATGAGTGAGAAATGAGCAAACAGGGTACGGGTTAAAAAGACATAAGGAAGGAGGAAGTTATTTTGTCTCATTACTATGCCATTAAAATATTGAATGATGTATAGTTATAATAATAAGAAGAATAAGAAGGTCTATATTTAAATATTAAATATTATGGGAGTTAAATAAATGTATTAATATCTTAATTTATGAACTTGTGATGTCACTTTATATTCTTTTATGTTATTTAATTAATAGTTCATCTCTGATGTAGTGCACTAACATGAGTGTGTGTGTGTGTGTGTGTGTGTGTGTGTGTGTTTGGGTTGCTGTTGATCCTGAACGTCTCCTCAAAGCCATGATTTAAATATTAAAAGATTAAACTCTACAGTATTTTCCAGAATAAAAGTGCAGTAATCCGCACAGTCGATCAAGTCGAGGTTTACCTTAGCAATGTTTTTCTGTGAACTGAGATGATTATGAGACTCATTATGATGTAAATGTGATTTCCACATTTTCTAGGCTTACAGTTTCTCTCTTTAATATTAAAATGCAGTCCGTGGATCAGGACCTTCTAATGGTCTAATGAGCTGGCTTGATTGATGGCCTGATGTAATTTAGATTAGCTTTTAAATAATTGAAACCTTGGTTTTATTATATCGTGTGTGTGTGTGTGTTGTGTGTGTGTGTGTGTGTTGCAGGTGGGCTGTGCAGATCTCGATCACATCGCTGCCAGCATGAAGGCGCTTTTAGCTCCTGCAGCCACCGACGGTACGGAGATGTTCGGAGCGCTGCCTCGACCTCGGCTCAACACGGGCGACTTCTCGCTCAAGCACTGATGATGGGTGTGTGTGTGTGTGTGTGTGTGTGTGTGTGTGTGTGTGTGTGTGTGTGTGTGTGTGTGTGTGTGTGTGTGTGTGTGTGTGTGTGTGTGTGTGTGTGTGTGTGTGTGTGTGTGTGTGTGTGCGCGCGCATAGTTGGGAAACGGATTATGAAAGACTAGACATATGTGAAAATGAACTGAGATGTAAATACGAGGTGAACTTGTTATTTTTTAGACAGATTTCCACATTCAACACGACAGGAATATTTGGTAAAAAAAATTTTTTTTTTTTTTTTTTCAATGAGGCAGAAGTGGAAAGACCAAGTTTGAGTTCTGAGATTGTACAGATCGAGTAACGAGCTGCTCTGGGATCAGTGTTTTGCCTCTGTGGCGTAATTGAATGTAGCAGTTGCACTGATCGTGGATCAGTGGTGGAAGTTTAGAAAAAAAAAATTATGAAAAGAAAAACTAAAGTTCACAAGGACGTTTTTGGCGTCAGAATTCACTTTCGATAACGTTTAAGCTTTAACGTAAAGCTCGCCGATATGATACGATGATTATGATAATACGATATCGATATTGCGATACATTGTTACCATTAAACGATGACTTTTATAAGCGTTGTTAGTATTGTTATGCATCAGCTGTTTTCATAGTTCTCAAGTTTTTTTTTATTTATATATTTTTTTCCTTTTTAAAAAGTTATTTTTTTAATAACTATTTTTATAACACTGCGCTCTTTTTTTGTGTTCATCAAAAAAAAAAAAATCTTGATGTGACAGTGTGATATTTTCGAACATATCGTGCCAACTCTCCACTTATTCCACAAAAAAAAAAAAAATTACATATTGAAAACCCATCAGTTAATTTCATTATAGACTGACTGGGGGCAGAACTTAAACTCTAGTCTTTGTCCACAACCAAGCAGTAACGCACATCAATAACCCCCCCCCCCCCCCTTTTTTTTTTCTCCCCACCATAAAACGTCCTTGTAAACTCGGATGTAGGGAACATGGATCAGAATTGGATGAAAATGTGAGCGCAAACGCAGGTGAGATTTAATTTGTATGTTTTGCGTAACGTAGCAGGCGTTGAGAACTGACGCGACGTGACGGTTTGTCGACTAGCGGAAATCTTAAGGACAAGCGTCCGTCGTCGATTTTAAACGAAGACGAGACGACTGTGTGCGCTTCTGGGAAAAAAAAAAAAACAAACAAACAAAAAAAATACAATCGATATTTTTCTGGGAAAAAAAAAAAAACAACAAAACTGCTTGAACAGTCAGTGAAAAGGTGCTTTTATTTGAATCTGCTCTTGTTGTGATCGATACAGAAACAGCTAACTCACATGTTCCTTTTGCTAGCTTTAGCTAAAAAAGAAAGAAAAAACTGTCATTAGCGTAATGCTAGCTGGATGTTTGCTTGCTTCGTTGTCAGCAGTTTGATTTCAAACGTCGGCCTCGTTCTCTGCGCATTAGTTTTAGTCACACGACTTTTCTCGCTATTGTATGTGAGCAACACTAAGAAACAGCACGTGTCATGTTCGTGGACGTAACCGATGCCATATGAAGCTAATTTCCACGCCGATGCCGATATCTGGGGAGATGGAGCAGAAAGAGCTCGCTGACGTTAAACACTACGTTCTGTAGAAATCGACACTATGCTCTTTTTTTTTTTTTTTTTTTTTTTTGATGTGAATTGTTTATTCTAAGACGATAACAGCGTAGTGCAACATCTGTGTTATGGCTGATGATGATGACATTGATGTCAGTCTCACACATTTCACATCATGTGTTCAGTGTTTAAACAGTTTTGAATAAAACTCTTCGTTTATTCGAAGAATAATCATGCGAAAAATCTCCATTTCTGTACTCTTCAGTGTTCACAGTCCCCTCGATCATTTCCCATTGGTGGAGCCATTTTCTACTTTGTTTCCATAGTATCGCCTCTTTCACAGGCTTTTTTATTTTGTTATTTTATTATTATTATTATTATTTTTTTCTTTCTACGATTATGAGGAGTCTCCAAACTTCTGTTACAAAGTACACAAATCCTGTACTTGAGTAAAAGTACAGATTCCCGAGGGCAAATATTACTCAAGTAAAAGCAGAAGTCAACCTTTTACATTTGTACTTGAGTAAAAGTTAAAAAAATGATCCAAAGTAAAGGGCTTGTATTGGTTCACAGTAGCCATTTTGATAGTATTTTTTAGGTGTGTATAGAAGTCACGCAATTCCGCATAATAGTCAGCAGATGGCGGTATTCCCACTTTAAATTGTACACACCAATATGCCGACACAACGCCATGCAGAAATGTGGTTACGTAGAAAGGACAGATATTTGCTGTACCTTTTGATCGAAGTAAAAAGTATCCTCTAGTTAAACTGCTCATATAATGTACAGATACATGAAATATGGACTTGGGTACAATAACAGTCATGTTCGCGGTTACCTCCTGCCTCTAAAGCTGTAAGATTTAATGTTTGTGTATTAACATTTGAGATGGAGGGAGAAGAAGAAAAGAATGGACTAAAGATGAACAGCTAGAAACAGTTTCTTCATATTTCTGCAGCGTTAAATGTAACGATGAACAGAGAATTTTTATAAAACGTCATAATTATTGGAAAGTTGCTGTGGCGTGAGCAGAATAAAACACATTCTGTTGTAGGACAATCGGCACAGACACCGGAGACTCCTTCCATTAATGGGAGATTGCCTGAGGAACGGCGTTATTTAGAGTGAGCGTGTTAATTATAATGAATAAAGCTTTGATGGTGGTGGAGCTGCTCTATTGTCACAGCTGCTGTTTAGAGAAAATGAATGAACACGTTAGGCACCAATCAGAAAACTTGGTAACACTTTATTTGAATCATAAAAGCAGGCAATTCTTTAGAACATGTGACACACACACAGGAGGAGGTAAGTTCCTAACTTTGTTATAAATCATTGTATTTTACTCAACAGTGCTTACAGACATTTTGTTCCGCAACAAAACCACACCTCGGCATCATGGTCAACTTTCTCTTTTGTGCTACTCTTTCTTGCGGATACAGCATAAGGATTTATTTCCCATCCAGAAGGCGGGCAGGAGTTTTTCCTTGAAGGAGGTTTGGTAGCGGTGCAGGAGCTTGACCTCTTTCGGCTCTCCTTCCACCAGGTAGAAGGCCAAAATGCCCGCCGGTTGGTCCACGTAGACGCCGATGGTTCTGCCTTGGTCACAGTTGATCTCCACGCTCGCTTCGTCGTGCCAGGCTTGATAGTTGCGTCCGCCCCAGCCCACGGCCCATGAGGCATCGTTCTCTCCCAGGGCGCATGCCCCGTCCTCAGTTTTGCGTCCGCTGCTGGCGTACACCACCCCGATCACTGCCCAGCCCTCGTAGTCCACCTCCCAGTAACCACGGCAACCCAGAAGACCCTCCTTACATAATACCTGGATGGGAAAAAAACATCGACCTTATTCCGTTAAAAAAGAAAACAATAAAATAGAAAATAATTAGAAGATTTACCTTTTCGCTCTAGATTTTTAACATTAAAAGATACAGTGGGTATATAATAGTTAAGTTAAGCTTTTATTTCGCACATATGCGTTACTGCACAGTATAAAAAGTATTTGCATACAACAGCATAGCTGGGGTCTGAGCACAGGGTCAGCCATGATACAGTGCAGATAGGGTTAAGGGCCCTGCTCAAGGGCCCAACAATGGCAACCTAATGGAGTTGGGGCTCGAACCGCAGACCTTCTGATCAGTAACTCGGGGCCTTGACCCCAACTTTTAACATCCAATGCAACAAAATGTCAAATGTCAGAAAAAAAAAATTCACTGATTTTGTAAAAGGATCACGACCCTCCTAAAAATGACTAGGTTGAGTTTAGAAATCACCTCAACGGTACAAAAAATGGAAATGGATCCAAAAAAAAATTCAAAGGCTTTTTCAATGCCTAGAGGCACAGTGAAGTCTATTATTAAGAATCGGAAGGTATTTGGTAATTGTGGACGTCGCTCCAAACTGGATGAACGAACCAGGAGGAAACTGGTCCGAGAGCCTACAGCAACTCTGAAGCAGTTGCAGGAATTTATGACCGAGTCGTCATTAATAGGTCTGACGGAACTCCAGTACAGCTCTCCATCCAAATAACATCACTCCTACAATAAAGCATGGAGGTGGTAATATGCTGTTATGGGGTTGTTTCTCTGCAGCAGGGATGGGACATCACATGTCAGGAATGAAGGACATTGGAAGAGGAAAAACGCCGTTAAATACTTAATACGTTACAAATCTGCTGCCAGAAAGTTGTCAAGGAAGATGGTTGACCTTCCAACACTACGAAGGCCCAAAGCACACGGCAAAACTGACCACATAATGGCTAAAGGAGAAAAGGGTGAATGTTGTATGGCCTAGTCAGAGCCCGGACTTAAACCCTATTGAAAATCTATGGAATGACTTGTAAACTCAAATTTAACTGAATTTGAGCAGTTCTGCATTGAAGAATGTGCAAATATTGCAAAGTCTAGAAGCCTTTGAGAAGTTGATTAGCTTCACCCAGTTGAGTTTACAAGGCATTTTTAGAAGGGACGATCCTTTTCCAAATCAGAAATTCAGTTTTTTTTTTGTTGTATTTTTTCTATTTCTTTCTGACATGTTGTTTTTTATATCTTTCACTTGGATGTTAAAAGTTCCACTGAGTAAATATAGCTGGATAAAACCAAAATGTGTTTCTTTTAAAAGAGCGATAAAAGAGATGTTTTCCTCTATATCCACTCTATAGTCACAGCCGCTTTACATGTACAGCTAAAGGATTGTAAGAGTCCGTGGTAAAGCTCTAACAGAGGAGTTTACACATTTCTTTTACTTCCTGATGTTTTTTTATGCATTAACTTTAAGACAGAGGGAGAAAAATCATGGTTTGTAGCTACCATAATGTAAGTTTGAATGGGAACAAACTTCTTTCATGAATTATCCCATAACTTTAAAGGTAACAAAAATGATTAAATGATCAGAGAGTTTTCTGGGCCCCACTGTAGATTTATTGTATACATTTTAGAATAATACTTAAAAACTCTATATAATAGTACATATGACATTAGGTAATTAGGTAACAAAAGCAGTTGATTATTATTTAAAGACACAAAGGCCGACTGTTCCTGGAACGGTCAAGTCTGTTTGCAAAACCCATCAAGCACCATGTTGAGACTGGCTTTCATGAAGACCTTCCCAGGAAAGCAAGACCAAAACTTACCTCTGCTGCAACAGGGTTAACCACAGCCTTGAGAGGATTGTGAAACGAAGCTCATTCAAGAATTTGAGTCAGTGCTTCAAGAGCCACCACACACAGACATATCCAGGTCGTGGGCTACAACTGTGCCACTCTTGAACCAGAGACAACATCAGAGGCGTCTTATCTGGCTTAAGGACAAAAAGGACTGGACTATTGCAAAGTGGGTTAAAGCACTCTTTTCAGATGAAAGTAAATTTTGCATTTAATTTGGAAATCAAGGTCCCAGAGTCTGGAGGAAGACAGGAGAGGCAGAGAATCCAGGTTGCTTGAGGTCCAGTGTAAAATTTACACAGAGACTGGTGGTTTGGGGAGCCGTGTCATCTGCTGGTGTTGGTCCACTGTGTTTTATCAGGTCCGATTACAGCCAAAATTACTAATACCTGGTTTACGTACCATGATATCCTTGATGGACCAGCAAACTCGCCTGACCTAAACCCCAGTAGGGGATTGTGAGGAGAAAGATGCAAGACACCAGACCCAACAACACAGAAGAGCTGACGGCCGTTATCAGAGCAACCTGGGCTTCCAAACACCTTAGCAGTGCCATAGACTGATCGCCTCCAAGCCAAACGCCATTGCTGCGGTGATTCATGCAAAGGAGCCCCAACCAAGTACTGATTGCTGTATGTATTCATACTTTTCAGTAGGTCAACATTTCTGTGTTTAAAAATGTTTTTTCATTTTTAGTAATATTCTAATTTTGAACCTGTAATATGAGTTTCACTTTTTCAATTGAATTACTGAAATGAATCAACTTTTCGATGATATTCTAATTTACTGAGATGCGGCTGTGTGTGCGTGTGGGAGTGTGTGTGTGTGCGCGCGTATAATAGAAATGAATGAATGAAATAAAGAAAGAAAGAGGAAGAGAAGAAAAGTATAAGAAGAAAAAGGAAAAAGGAAACAGAAGAGTATACGGTGTAAAGGAAATGTGAACACAAACAGACCTGAGGAGTGCCCTCGTATCTTTCGGGTCGGTTAAATACAGGACAGCTCTGCTCGGACGCATGGGTCACTTTAGTCCCGCCCTCAGAGAGCCAGAGCAACTTCTGAGCCGTTTTTTCATCCAGAGAGATAGGGATCCAGTCTGAGCGAAACACACACACACACACACACGAACAGTATCATGAACAGTATACTAATGTTACTGCCATGTTACTAATGTTACTGCCTAGAATCTTGTGCCGAGTTTAATACTGCATGTGACGAGAGCTTAGATTAGATCGGCACAAAGCTCGAGCCAACCCGGAGGTCAGTGAGTGAACAACATGGCTGCTCAGTGCCGCGGCCCTCTTACCTTAACCTGAGTTAGACTGTGTACACACACACACACGCACACACGCACACACACGCGCACACACAAGCTTTAGCTGAAGCAGACAAACAAACTTGCTCAGCTGTTACACCTGTAACACTGACTCTACACTACTGTAAAATAGTGTAAAGAAAATCTCCTTTACATTTCATCAGCTCCGCTCTGGTCGTGGGTTCAGGAATATCAGCTTCATACACCGGCGGAACCTCTGTGACACAAACAAACAAACAAAATATACATGATTTAAACCTTCAACAGCTTTATTAACCACATCAAAAGCTTCACACACTTTTGCTGATATTTCTTCCTCTTATCTATCGATCTAAAATATCTAAATGTCTCTGTCCTTCTCCTTATTGTTGAAATGCTTACATTAAATATGTGCCTGGTTATGTAAATATGGATATGCAAATGACACATGTAAATAGGGATCAGTGGACAGGGCTTGCTTTTATACATTCGGAATCCAAGAAGCTGTTTACACTCGACAGCGGTGTGTCTGTGTAGCATCTAATCCTGTAATCAAAATTACAAAAAAAATCCACTTTTTTGGCAATGATATAAACAGACACTTAATGCTTTTTGGGACTATAAGGGTCTGAAATAAATACAGTGCGGACATATAACGGTTATTATTAATACTTTTAGCTTGTCTGCACTCTCTAATCTCTCTAATTTCCCACAACACTGAAAAGTGAGTAATGTGGAAAAGTATGAACTCCATGTTAATTAGAAACTCGTGTCTCTTTCTCTCATTTCAGAATTATGGAATCTGTGGGATTAGATATTATATTTCTGATAATTAGGAGTCTGAGAACAGTTTTTGGGCAGGTTGTTATGCTTTTAAACAAACTTTATCACAGACATGCGAGAGAAATCAGTGTCAGCTCTCAGACTGTTCCATGCTGCGGTGTGATAATGATTATTATTATTATTATTATTATTATTATTATTTCAGTTTGAAGTAGTTACCTGAATTGGCTGCAGTTTTTGCTCCCTTTTTCCCTGTAAACAGGCATTTAATTAATTAAAAGTCATGAGTATCAGCCAGTACTAACACAGACGCACCCATTGTATACTGTTTCCTTTAAAATAAAGCGTTACTGTGTCTATTATTTTATCATGGACAGAAAGTTAGAATAAAGAGTAAACCTGAAATTCTGCATGAAACTGGGTAAAGCTGCCACAGACAGACTGAAAAACGGCGAGGCAGAGCTGAAACATTGTGCATTGAGAATTTGTCCCCGGGGCCAGACAGTCAATAGCAAATTCGACTGCCAGGTTTTAGCTCCATCCAAGGGGGATCCTACGGCCAAAGTGACCGAATCTGTGCGAATCTCAAAACTTTTTGCTACCACCTCATATCAGGGAAAACACATCAGATATTTTATCAGAGATCCTGGAGAGGATTCAAGTTTAATTTGGAAAAGAAATTTATTTTACAAACTGACACATATTAAACTTACAAAAGACAGTATCAGCTGTCAGGTGATACTCAGGGTTTCAGTGTCACTTGTAAAGTTTTAGCACAAATCCTAACACAGAAACAGTCAGGACTCTTTATACAGGATGTAAAGATTTCCTGTGGCACTATTGATTATTTTATTATAACTGCACAAGACCAAGTGTTTTATTTCTCTTCTCTCTCTCAGTAGTAAAAACAAGTAACGAGTAGTAACATGAACCTTGATTTATGTCTCACCTTCTGACGAATCAGAATTCAGCACAATGTGTGTGTTTTTATTTCTCTGTCAGCACTTTATGTGGGTTAGGAGCTTCTCACATACACACGCATTAAACATATGCTCGCATTAATCACGTACACATGTGTCATGAATGTGAAGATCACACTTCTGTAGAACTCAGACACTATATTGCACATGATGAAGACGAGGAACTCGATCTGTAATCAGGCATCTTTACACGTCCGGAGTAAGCTCTCAGAGTAATGCGAGCAGCTAATAACTGGCCACAAATAGTGGATGGTGAAAAGAGCAGAAGGACGAGGTAAAGGTCAGCCGAGAACAGAGACAACCCGTCCCCTCTTTCATTAGTGCTTCTACAAAACCTCCATCCAAAGGCATCTTGTGAAAATAAATGATTCATGTGGAAATTTTTGTGAAAGAAAAATCATGTGAAAAAAGTGAATCATGTGGAAAAGAGTCATATTAAAAAGTGAATCATGTAGAAAAGAATCACAGTAAAAGGTGAATCATGTGGAAAAGAATCACAGTAAAATGTGAATCACATGGAAAAGAATCACAGTAAAAAGTGAATCACATGGAAAAGAATCACAGTAAAAAGTGAATCGTGTGGAAAAAATCTCAGTAAAGAGAATCATGTAGAAAAGAATCACAGTAAAAATTAATCACGTGGAAAAGAGTCAAAGTAAAAAGTGAACTGTGGGGAAAAATCACAGTAAAAAGTGAATCATGTGGAAAAGAATTAAATTAAAAAGTAAATCATATGGAACAGTAAAAAGTGAAATATGTAGAAAAGAATCACAATAGAAAGTGAATCATGTGGGGAAAAAATCACAGTAAAAATTAATCATGTGGAAAAGAATCAAAGTAAAAGTGAATCATGTGGGAAGGACTCACAGAAAAAAGTGAATCATGTTGAAAAGAATCACAGTAAAAATGAATCATGTGGAAAAGAATCACAGTAAAAAGTGAATTCTGTGGAAAAGAATAACAGAAAAAAATATTGTGAGAAAGAATCATAGTAGAAAGTGAATCATGTGGAAAATAATCACAGTAAAATGTGAATCGTGTGGAAAAAATCTCAGTAAAGAGAATCATGTAGAAAAGAATCACAGTAAAAAATTAATCATGTGGAAAAGAGTCAAAGTAAAAAGTGAACTGTGGGGAAAAATCACAGTAAAAAGTGAATCATGTGGAAAAGAATTACATTAAAAAGTAAATCATATGGAACAGTAAAAAGTGACTCATGTGAACAGTAAAAAGTGAAATATGTAGAAAAGAATCACAATAGAAAGTGAATCATGTGGGGAAAAAATCACAGTAAAAATTAATCATGTGGAAAAGAATCAAAGTAAAAGTGAATCATGTGGGAAGGAATCACAGAAAAAAGTGAATCATGTTGAAAAGAATCACAGTAAAAATGAATCATGTGGAAAAGAGTCACTTTAAAAAGTTAATCACATGTAGAAAAGAATCACAGTAAAAAGTGAATTCTGTAGAAAAGAATCACATAAAAATAAATCACGTGGAAAAGAATCACAGTAAAAAGTGAATTGTGTGGAAAAAATCACAATAAAGAGAATCATGTAGAAAAGAATCACAGTAAAAAATAATCATGTAGAAAAGAATCACAGTAAAAAATAATCATGTAGAAAAGAATCACAGTAAAAAAATAATCATGTGGAAAAGAGTCAAAGTAAAAAGTGAATTGTGGGGAAAAATAATTACATTAAAAAGTAAATCATGTGGAACAATAAAAAGTGACTCTTGTGGAATACAATCACACTAAAAGTGAATCATGTGAAAAATAATTACAGTAAAAAGTGAATTATGTAGAAAGGAATCACAATAGAAAGTGAATCGTGTGGGAAAAGAATCATAGAAAAATGTGAATCATGTGGAAAAGAGTCATAGTAAAACATAAACCACATTGAAAAGAATCACAGTAGAAAGTGAATCACATGGAAAAGAATCATAATAAATAGGCGTCTTTACACATCCAGAATACGGTCTTGGAGTAATGTGAGCAGCTATTGACTGGACACAAATTGTGGATGATGAAAAGAGCAGAAGGACGAGGTAAAGGTCAGCCGAGAACAGAGACAACCCGTCCCCTCTTTCATTAATGCTTCTACAAAACCTTCATCCAAAGGAATTTTGTGAAAATAAATGATTCATATGGTAAATTGTGTGAAAGAAAAATAATAATCGCATAAACCTCATAGAAAAGAATCACAGTAAAAAGTGAATCATGTGGGGAAAATCACAATGAAAAGTCAATTATGTGGCAAGAATCACAGTTTAAAAGTGAATAATGTGGAAAATAATCACAGCTTAAAAGTGAATCATGTGGAAAAGAATAAATTTTTTTTACATTTCTTTTGCAATTTTGCCAATTTTAACATTACACAAAAATAATGTGAGTAAATGCAAAATGCATTTTTAAAATGATGATCTCATCATTTCATTATCAGGGAAAAAAGCTATCCAAATCTGGCCATATATGAACTGTGAATTAAAATCATTCTGCAAAGAACAGTGAACCAAATTCCTCCACAGCAATGTGAAAGACTTTTTGCCAGTTGTTGCAAACACTCGATTGCAGTTGTTGCCACCAAGGGTGCAAATACTTTTTCACATAGGGCCAGGCAGGTTTGGACATTTTTTGTTTTTGTCAGTATTTTGTATTTACTCGCATTATCTTTTGTAATTTTTTAAAAACAGTTTGATGAGCTAAATTAACAAATAAAAAATTAATTGCATATTTAAAAGTCTTCCTTTCTTATATTAGGTGCTTTTTTTAGGCTGAATTTGTTGTGTTATACAAATTGTAAGTACATTAATATTTGAATCATTCACTAATTATACATTTATTGTGTTTGAATTAAAAATATAAGCTGAAAACAACTTTAACAACTTTTTAAACAAACTTTATCACAGACATGTGAGAATAATAATAAGTCAACTGTCAGACTGTTCCATGCTGCTGTGTGCTTATTATTATTATTATTATTATTATTATTATTATTATGATTATTATTATTAATATTATTATTATTGCAGTTTGAAGTGGTTACCTGGATGGGCTTCAGTTTTTGCTCCCTTTTTTCCTGTAAACAGGCATTTAATTAATTAATTATCACAGATATGCGAGAAGAATCAGTGTAATCTCTCAGACTGTTCCATGCTGCTGTTTATTATTATTATTATTATTATTATTATTATTATTATTATTATTATTATTATTATTATTTCCATTTGAAGTAGTTACCTGGATGGGATTCAGTTTTTGCTCCCTTTTTCCCTGTAAACAGACATTTAATTAATTAATTAATTAATTATTAGACAGGACAGAAAAAACGCATCTGAAAAAAGATTTTTACAAAAACATGGCTTTCACCAGGGAATAATCTGTAAAGTCTAAAGTAGAGCTGGTGCAGCTCTATCAGCTGTCAGGTGATACTCAGGTTTTCAGTGTCAGTTGTAAAGTCTTTGCACAAATCTTAACACAGAAACAGTCAGGACTCTTTATACAGGATGTAAAGTTTTCCTGTACAGCACTAGTGTTATTATCATAACTGCAAGTTGTTTTATTCTCATAGTAAAAACAAGTAAAGTTTGTTTTTACTATTGTGCTCATTGAAAAAGTCTGTCTCGGCTACTACAACATGCTCCTCTCACCAGTCTCGTTTTACTCTTTCACTTTCCTCAGCCTTCCCTCTGAAACTGGAGACTCCTTCCATAAATGACTCAAAATAACTTGAAGAAAACGTCACCACATCAGCTTTTAGAGTAGTAACATGAACCTTGATTTATGTCTCACCTTCTGACGAATCAGAATTCAGCACAATGTGTGTATTTTTATTTCTCTGTCAGCACTTTATGTGGGTTGCTGTAGAAGCTTCACACATACACACGCATTATACAAACATATGCTCGCATTAATCACGTACACATGTGTCATGAATGTGAAGATCACACTTCTGTAGAAATCAGACACTATATTGCACATGATGAAGACGAGGAACTCGATCTGTAATCAGGCATCTTTACACGTCCGGAGTAAGCTCTCAGAGTAATGCGAGCAGCTAATAACTGGCCACAAATAGTGGATGATGAAAAGAGCAGAAGGACGAGGTAAAGGTCAGCCGAGAACAGAGACAACCCGTCCCCTCTTTCATTAGTGCTTCTACAAAACCTCCATCCAAAGGCATCTTGTGAAAATAAATGAATCTTAAGGAAATTTGCAAAGCGAACCAAATGAAACAAATATAACAGTGGAGGAGTAAATTGTGTGCAGGAAAAATCATGTGAAAATAAATACCGTAAAACATTCAAAAAAGTGAATCATGTGGAAAAGAATCAGAGTTGAAAACGGAATCATCATGAAATGAATCACTTTTAAAAAGTGAATCATGTGGAAAAGAATCAGAGTGAGGACAAATGAAACATTCTGAAACTCACTGAAGCATCATTTTAAAGTGACTTTAGTGAAATCACTTACTCATCAAACCGGGTACTGGTGGCTCAGTGGTAGGTTTCTCGCCTGGGTTTAATTTCCACCCAAAGCCCAGCCACTGGATGCAGTGCAGGTCCCAAGCCAGGATAAAAGGAGAGGATTGTGTGAAGGGCATCCGGTGTAAAACCAGTGCTAACGAGTTCTCTGTGGGCCGGATGATCTGTGCTGTGACCCCCTGACAGGGGCAGCCAAAAGACCAACAACATACTCGTCCAAACGAGGAGGTGTCAGCATTTATACAGCTGATACGTTCTCGTAATATGAGGATTAATGAATTAATCAATCAAATCAATACATTGATACATTATTTGTTTGGATAATTAAGTAATCGAAAAAGAAAGAAATAATAGTCAGATAATCAATTATTTATTTGATAAACCAATTAATTAATGTATTTGATTAACACTTGAGAACTTTTTACAGCTTTTGTTTTTACTTCATTTAATGCTTTAAATTGCACTAATTAACTAATTAATACACTAATTGCACTTTATCATTTTAGATAAATAAAAACACAAGTGCATCAATTCCATGATAAAATATTATGATTCATAAATTATTCAATTATTAAGTAAGTAATTTGATGATTAATGGATTAATTATGAAAT
Source organism: Clarias macrocephalus (assembly GCA_011419295.1). Classification (NCBI taxonomy): domain Eukaryota; kingdom Metazoa; phylum Chordata; class Actinopteri; order Siluriformes; family Clariidae; genus Clarias; species Clarias macrocephalus. Next base: position 19,166 of record JAAGKR010006351.1, on the reverse strand, counting down.
TAATATAGCAATTGACTAATGGATTGCTTCCTGTATTTGCTTAATTTTTATTATTATTTTTTTTTACTTATTACTTATAAAGACTTAGATGTTAATTACTCTTTCACTTCAGTTTCATGGCCAGTATTTGTTCTGCCTGTGTTGAAGAATCTCTCCTTTGAATGTGCGGCTCGATTTAGCCAGAGGTCATAAGGGCTTTCCTCTCATACCAAGCAAACCTGACCTGTTTGTTTTGGCATCAGCTCTGGAGTGATGTTCCTACTCCAGGATCGGGTTTTACTACAGGCTCAGATGGATGGAAGCGATAGTGCTGTGATTTGATGCTCGGCTGTGGAGATGATCTCAGATGAGGGGCCACGTGCTGAGCCCCAGCTCTCTGATGGACCTCCATTTGACACACAAGCAAACAGATGCCTGAACAAGGACAAAGGTTCCAGCAACCTTTGCAGCGAAAGTTTTTTCTTCACATGACCTTGTAGAATTCTGAAGAACGACAAGGTGTTTCAGCGAAGTAAAGAATTCAGCTGGCAGCTTTCCAAGGTGGCTGTAAATGGGTGTTAGGGATTTGAAACCGAAGATCCAGCAGAACGAGAGCGGGAGGGAGAGACGGCAGAAAACAGATGGACGAGGACGGCTGATGACAGGAACGTGCGTGGTTGGCAGATGCAGGACGGGAACATGAGAGCGGTGAAACAGTAGCCTCGTCCCTGCGAGCTGTGTTAAGGCAGCAATAAAATCAACACTAATTACACGTTAATGAGGACAGTTCCATCGCTCATGGCATTAATTAGCTATCTGTCAGTCTGTCGTTCCTTTATTATTATCTCATCAGGCCCGTGTCGAGATCTCCCCATACAGACTTTATCTGCTGCTCACCACAGTGAAACTGGGAAACGTGGAAAGAGAACAATACTTAGGTTTAAACCCAGGCCTTAATAGTGTCCCCCCCCCCCCGTCCCCGTCCCCCCCCAATAACCAGTGTCTAGACACCAGATAAACAGCAGTCATTTATGGAGTTATTTTTACGCCTCGGTGAAAACGATGAAGCTGGTCACCACGTCAATCACGTCGCACATTTCTGTGATAAAATCTTTGGTTTAATACTTGGTTTAAAATAACCGAACTGATTTCTTGTCTCGGTGGACGATCAGGAAATGACAGGGATTATTAAAAAAACTATTTTTATTTCAAATTGTTAAAAGTCTGAATGATATGAATATCAACGTTTGACTGTTGCTGAGAACAAGAAGAGAGAGAGAGAGAGAGAGAGAGAATGAGAGATTGTGACGTACCTGATTTCTTCAGCTCAGACATGATGTTGTTAACGGACATGATGGTGTTTCTTGAAGTGAAGATCTGATCTGCTTCACACTCACCAACAACACACTCTTATTTCCTTAAACCAAAAACAAGGTGGGAGGGGAGGTGTTAGGTGGTATGTGCGCATGTGTGTGTAGGGGGTGTACATTTAATCCTACCACATCCCCTAAAAAAATGGACCACATGAGGACAAACAACAAACACAGAGGTTGGAGACGCACGTATTTATAACATGCATATAAAATCATGAGCCGGTCACGCGGAGGTGTTTTGCTAAAGCAAAAGTTTTCACCCCCCCGCCTGAATTTTAATAAAAGTTATACCCAGAAGCTGGGATTCTGCATCATGAATCTACGCAGAATAAATCATAGAGCTGAAGACTTTTAACAGCTGTCACATTGTAAAAAAAGTTGTGGTGCATATGTATTCCCCCTCAGAGCTGACCTGTGCCATAGTTGCCAGTTCCGCTTATAATACACGGGTTTCTCTTTCTCTGAAGTTGCTTGAAAATATTACGGGTTGGATTTTTTAAAAACTTGTTTTTATAAATATGGTCGCTTGACAGAAAAATCCAAGAAATAACTTTGTTTTTTACATTTATGGCCTCATTTTGCCCCTAAATTCATTGACTGATCCCCACATGTACCTCAACATAGACCACAGAGTTCCTGCTCCTGATTATGGCTCTGTAGCCCCGCCCGCCTCAAACCACCCCAAACACACACACACACACACACACACAGAAGGAAAATCATGTCATCTAAGTTCAGGGCTCCTCATATTACATAAGAATGCCAACAAAAACGTATGGAAAAATATAACAAAGATTGGAAAAAGGTCAACTTTTTTCAGTATATGTCTTATAATGTTATGGGAACTAATCCATTTTTGCAGGTGACAAAAACAAGAATAACATTCTCATATACTAATATTAGCTTACATGGTTCAGTTATATTATTTCTACTCTAGTTTGGAGGCCGACTGTCCTGCTCGGTCCTTTCACATCTTGCGTTCTGCTCATTGGTGATAGTGATGTTGGTGATGAGTGCCCCTGCCCTTCCCTCAAAAGAAAAACTGTTGCAATTTTATGCATGTAAAAATAAATAAATAAATAAATAAATACCAGTCAAAAGTTTTGGACAAAGCTTCTAATTCAGTGTTTTTTCTTTAGTGATTTATTTCCTACATTCTAGAACAATACTGGGGATCTCACTCTCACTCTCACTCTCACTCACTCTCACTCACTCACTCACCGTCTATACGCTTTATCCTGTATTCAGGGGCGCAGGGGCCTCGAGCCTGTCCCAGGAGACTTAGGGCACGAGGCGGAGTACACCCAGGACAGGGTGCCAATCCATCACAGGGCACACACACAGAAGAAACTCGAAAAATTAGAATATCGTGCAAAAGTTCATTTATTTCAGTAATGCAGCTTTAAGAAGGTGAAACTAATATATGAGAGACTCATTACATGCAAAGTGAGATAGTTCAAGCCGTGATTTGTCATAATTGAGATGATTATGCCGTACAGCTCATGAAAACCCCAAATCCACAATCTCAGAAAATTTGAATATTACAAGGATTGTACATAGAACACTATCGGACCCCTGAAAAGTATAAGTATGCATATCTGCCTCAAAGCATCGTGGCATGGAAGCTATCAGCCTGTGGCACTGCTGAGGTGTTATGGACGACCAGGATGCTTCAATATCGGCCTTCAGCTCTTCTGCATTGTTCGGTCTCATGTCTCTCATCTTTCTCTCGGCAATGCTACACAGATTCTCTACGGGGTTCAGGTCAGGCAAGTTTGCTGGCCAATCAAGCACAGTAATCCCACGATCACTGAACCAGGTTTTGGTGCTTTTGGCAGTGTGGGCAGGTGCCAAGTCCTGCTGGAAAATGAAGTCAGCGTCTCCATTAAGGGTCCTTGGTTTCCAAATGAGATGCAAAAGTTGCTCTCATCAGAAAAGAGGACTTTGGTCCGCTGCGGAACAGACCAGTTCTGTTGGCTTGACAAGAGGAATACGACATTTGAAGCCCACGTCCAGGATCCGGCTGTGTGTGGTGGCTCTTGATGCACTGACTCCAGCCTCAGTCCACTCCTTGTGAAAGTCCCCAACACTTTTGAATGGCCTTTTCCTGACAATCCTCTCCAGGCTGCGGTCATCCCTGCTGCTTCTGCACCTTTTTCTTCTTTTTCTTGCTTTGATACAGCACTTTGGGAACATCCATTACCTTTTGAGGCTTTGCCTCCTTATGGAGGATGTCTCTCATGAAGACCTTCCCAGGAAAGCGGGACCAGAACGTAGCTCTGCGTCAGAGGAGAAGTTCATTTAGAGTCACCAGCCTCAGAAAACATCAATTAACAAGCAGCACCTCAGATTAGAGCCGTTATGAAGCTTTACAGAGCAGAAGTAGCAGATAAACATCTCAATATCACCTGTTCAGAGGAGATTATTGTGGATTTTGGATAAACGCCTTCAGTATTGTTTTATAGTGTAACGGAATTAGTTCTAGTTTAATATGTTGGTTACATGTTAATGTTAACTTTGTAGCCGTAACATACTATAGTATATTGGGCCTGTTTTGGGCTTGTTTATGAAGCTCATGGCTGCTGATTTTTGATGAGTCGGCAACTATGACGTGTGCATGTGATCTCATTATATTATAAATACACCTGAGCAAACAAACTGACTGAATCACAAAGACCAACATCAAGTCCGTCACCATTTTTTCTTCAATGAGGAAAATTGATGATAGCACCACCAGGCTTCACAGTGTGTGGTGTTCTCAGGATGGTAGCAGTCTTTGTTTTTTCAAAGTCACGCTTTGGACCGAGAAAGACAAGAAACTTCATCACACCAGAAAATGTTTAGGAGGAGCAGTGGCAGCTCAGGTGGTTGAGACTCCTCTGGGTTGTTAGACGTTACTTATAGAGTAACAATTATGTCATCCCAGGCTGGTCCTCCTCCTGTAACCAAGAGTCATTTCAACTGCTCTCCTTCTTCTCCTTCATCTCACTTCCTATGCTCATGAGCAGCACAAGCAGCATTCCAGGGTCCAGCTCTACTGCAGAATAAACTCCTAATGAAATGTACACAAATTCCCTCTTATACTTGAAAAAGGACAAGCATCTGAGACATGGACCAGAGCGATGATGCAGATGTAGCTTATGAGTAAGTGAAACTTATAGTTAAGAGGATAGCATGGTGCACAATGTGTTGTCTTTAGGCCACCCCTGCTTCCTGACACTGATGCTTTTGCACCAAAGTGACACCAAAAACTCTAGTGAGATTTCTGTACAGATTCCTGGGTTCTTCCCTTTAGAGCAATCATCTGGTGCCCCTTTTCCACCAAGGCAGTTCCAAAGCTAGTTCGGAGCTGGCATTCGATTTCAAACCAGTTCTTTGTCTTCACACAGCCAAAGCAACGACCCTTAGACTAAAAAAATGGTTCCACCAACACTTTGCTGGGCTAGAACAAAGAACCGCTTACATCGAGGGCTGAGTCGAGATTATTATGAACGACTAAAAGTTTGTGACCACCATCTTTAAAATGGACCCAAAATGCAATTGGAAGCAATGATTACGCCAGGAGAAGTTTGCCATTGTTTTCGTTGTGTTTGCGGCTGGCATATTTTTTCTTGCCACTAGCATTTTTTGCCGCTAGCGTTGCTGCAAAAGAAGAGACGTACAGAGACATATACAGTGACATAATGACGTGACTCTCTAGCCCATGGAAGAACAAAGCCAGTTCTTGGGAGGTTCGATATTCAACCAGCTCTGAACCGCCACTAGCATAAGACATGAACTCTAGTACCTGGGTCACTTTGGTGAAAAAAGTGTATAGGTTTCCCTGTCACTAATAAATCCTTTAAGAAATCTTAAGATGCCTTAATGTTTCTTCGATTGTCCTTGCTTAGGGGAAACCCCTTGCTGAGGGTTGGGGGTTTGAGTCTTATTACTGCACTGTGATTGACACTGTTGAGCCGTTGAGCAAGGTCCTTAACCCTATGCCCATATACCCTCCCTGGTAAGGCAGAGTCCAGACCTTAACCACATTGAGAATCTTTGGGATGTGCTGGAAAAGACTTTACACAGAGGTCCAACTCTTCCATCATCAATAAAAGACCTTGGAGAGAAATTTTTGCAACTAATGGACGGGAAAAAATTGTTGTGAAATTCCGTAAGCTTATCGAAATGATGCCATCAAAGCAAAAGGCGGCGGTCCAATAAAATATTGGAGTGTGTGCTACCCGGGCCATTTGAGATGCAGGGCATCCTCAGTGCCAGTGCCAAGCATAGAGATATGGGTGGGTTGTGAAAGGAAGGAAGAGCATCTGGTATAAAACCTGTGCCAATAACTTGTGGATTGAACGGTCCGATATGCCAAGCCAGAGTAAGAGTCAAAACCCAAGAAGAAAAGAAATCAAGCATCGGAGAATATTTCTGTGTTTTCTGAATCTAGCTAACTAATATACATCTATGTTAAGTGAATATCCTGTATGTCTGCGAATTAATCTAAAATCCTAAAAAGCGATATGATCCCTGGCTTGAAATGACTATTTGAACGATAAATTTTTTAACAGGTGGCGTAGTGGTTACCTCTGTGGCCTTGGGGTGTGCGTGGAGTTTGCATGTTCTCCCCGTGCTTGGTGGGTTTCCTCCCACAGTCCAAAGACATGCAGGTTCGGCTAATTGGCGTTCCCAAATTATCTGTAGTGTGTGAATGAGTGTGTGAGTGTGTGGTGTGTGCGTGTGTGCCCTGTGACAGATTGCCACCCTTTTTTCGGAGTGTACCCTGACTTGTGCCCTAAATCTCCCGACTCCTTGTGACCCTGTACACTTGATAAAGTGGTATCGAAGAGGAATGAGGGATGCATGAAATTCTCAACTGTCACAGAAGAGGCATGAATCAAACAGTGACACACTCCATAAGGAGTTTAAAAAAATAATAAATAAACATGTTAATGCCGTGTGTGTGATAATCGCTGTCTCTGTGCCAGCATGTGCACTATGTGTTCCTGTTTCAAGCCTACAATAGGTGTTGAAAAGCCAGTGATATAAATAACACCATGAAAATTACATACTTTAACGCCACATTAATAGTCTCACGTATGACTATGTAACTCTGAGCTGCTCGTTATAAAGAAGTGCTACTGGATTCCATGAAGCAGCTTTAGCCCGGTGTCATGGAGGGAACGAAGGTTTAGCGGAGTTGATGCCGCGCCAGACGCCATGCTGGTTTTTCTGGGAAGGACTCTTTGGCGTCTCAGGAGTCCTGAGTTACACATTCTGTCACTGTCAAGCTAACAAACAGTGCATAACAAGCCTATATTTAGTTTCTAAATGCTCTTTAATGTGAGTCACTTGTGAGAAGCTGTAAAGTATAGATAGATAAAATGCTTACGTGAAAATTTAAAGCAGGTGAAGGTGACAAACACAAGGTTCAGTGAGTTTATACGAGAGGCGTCCCCAGAGTTGATCAGAGTCGATTACAGAGTCGTTCACTGTGCCAGAGTTGTCCAGAGTTTCTATGAAAGAGTCACTCAGAGCAGTGGCAGAGTCAGTAATGGTGAACCAGTGCCTGCTGGTGACCAACACCTCTCACCCTTCTCTACCCAAGCCAAGTGAAAAGGATTGTAATCAAACTGAACAGGTAAGCTGGAATAAAATCCGTAGCCGCCTTCGCTCACGCTAGTTTAATTATTATGGAGGTCAATATTCATTCAAAATAATGCTGAGAAACATTATTTTGAATCAATATCGACTACCATAACTACTAGAACGAGCCAATGCTGCTGATGGTCATCAGGCACTGGTTCATCATCACTGACCACGGTGCTCCATTCTGCTCCTGGGTCAGCATCCTGGGACGGACTTAGCAGCAACACGCCGCATGTTCAAATCACACGTGTGGACTGCCTGGACTGTTCCGTATGACACACCAACAACGGCAGAAGTGTTTTGATTTGTTCTCGGACGATTATCGTGTGCAAGTAGGCAAGCGGCATCAACATTTTCGGCGGTTGAGCTTGTTGAAAGTCTTTCTGATAGTCCTCTAGTCGTCTTCCGGTGATGTTCTTCCACTCTTAAAACACCTCAGATGACTTGCTGCAGCATCGCTGTAAACTTGCGGAATCACGTCAAACGTCTCTTGCCCAGTTTCACGCAGGATTTCATGCTCGCTCTTTGTTCTAACTTGCTGTCCATGATGAAAGCAGCCGTAGTCCCAGTCACACGGCTCCCTATGTACACAGGACGATGTCCTTCGGCACGCTGACTCAGGATGGTCGATGCTCCCTGTGACTGTGCGCGCAGCCTTGTGCTGCCATCTGTTGGCGTGTTACAAAACTAGTCTCCAAACTTTTTGACACCACCTCTTAATCATAAGATATGATCAGGTCACGTGACCAGATTAATTCATGTACCAACACACAAACCCCTCCATATCAGGAGTATTACTTCAACAAATATCACTAAAATATCACTGATTTCACTGAAACAACATATTTATCGCTGAAAGAACATATTTATTTACATTTAGGAAAATAGCAAATGTTAATTTCTTACATTAAACACGACATAAATAAAAATGATAAACAGCTAACGATACTACAGACTGAGACCCCAGACACCGCTGATAAACATCCTGCTTATTTTGTTGAATAACCGTCATCGCTAACCAGCCTGTGCCCGCATGCCACCTGGGCACTGCCACCAAACCTGCACATGCACATACCTTCTTCGCATACTTTCCTTCCCTTTCTTTCTGTCCGCCCTCCTTGGACCCTTTTTCTTCCCCATTTTTTTTCTAAATAAAATTGCCTTTTTCCTAAGACCACGCCCATGTGTCAAACCCGTTATATAACGATTAAATAAAAGACATACAATGTAAGCAAACTTAACAAAGATATACAAATAAATAATAACAGTAGCCAGAGTAAACCAACAAAAAAAACCAGACAAATAAATAAATAAATAAAGAAGGGAAACCGGTTGTTCCCTTTCAGGTGACGCAACAGTGAATCATCTGCCTCCATCCAACTCTATCCTCTGCATCCTCTTCTCTCACACCAACTACCTTCATATCCTCTTTCACTATATCCACAGATCTCCACTTTGGTCTTCCTATTGACCTCCTCCTTGGCAATTTCAACCTCATCATCCTTCCACCAATATACACACAATCTCTCCTCTGAACACGTCCAAACCACCTCAATCTGTCCTCTCTGACTTTATCTCCAAAACATCTAACATGGGTTGTCCCTCTGAAGGACTCATTTTTGGTCCCATCCATCCTCGTGACTCCCAAAGAGAACCTCAACATCTTCATCACACAACACACCCGATACTTTTCTCCACCTGCTCCAACCTGCCTGTACTCGGCTCTTCACAAGATGTAGGTGACCTGAGTGCTCTTATATGTCACCCTATGTTTCTGCCTTTTCTGGAAGAAAGTCTGCCATTTCCATCCTCTTTGCAAAGTCCACCACCATCTGTCCTCCTGCGTTCCTGTCCTGAAGACCAAACCTGCCCATCACATTTATCCAGACTGGCACAAGAAGACACTGAATTGTGCCCCCCTGTGGTTAAAAAGGGAAAAAAACTAACTAATGACAGAAAATAAATACTAATTTAAATAAAGAAAAAAACTATAAAAAAAAAACAATAACAGAGATGATTTATGATTTTCTATTAGATTTAAAGAGTTTAAAAGGTTCTGTGTTTCACAGAGGAAAGGTGATAGTTTGATAGGAGATGATTTACAAAATGTACCTTCATGAATGTAGAACTTTGCAATTAAAATATTAAAATTGAAAAAAAAATACTAACATGAAAAAAAGATAATTATGTCCTTTAATGTAAAATTGTAAGATTCTTGAATATAATTAAAAATATAATTTCCAAGTTGCTGCCAAAATGCTTGTACAGCTCAACAAGGTAAAAAGAAAAAAAAGATTCAATACAATCGAATTCAGTTGATTTGTATAGCACTTTTAACTTGTCATTGTCACAAACCAACCTTACACAATCAAAAGGAAATTATCTGTATGAAATGTGAAAAATGTGTATGAATCAAAATGATTAGATAGTCCCTGATGAGCAAGACGTATCCAGATTAATTAAGTTTTAATACCTCTTAGATGCCATTTTGAAAGAAAAAGTGACTTCCTTTGCATGTTAATATTAGCATCGTTCCATAATAAAGCTTTATGTTCAGAGAAATTGTGGAAAAGGCAAATTCCTCAGGCTGACAGTGTTTGCTGGGGGACTTGAGAAAGCTTCAAAAAATCAGAAATGAACAAAAAATGTAACCCTGACATTTTGAGATGGTTAAAGACATAAAGTTTATAAGACATTTTTAAACCAATTTATTTGAAACACATGGTTGATATCACCTCTGTCTGCTTATTCGCAAAAACTGCAATTTTATTTTTTGTGATCTATTGTTATTTACCTCCTTACAATCATTATTGTTAACATATAAAGAAAGTGCCAGAAAACAAGACAACTTCTGCTTTAGTAAGGAGCTCAACAAGTCAATACAGACAAGTCTCTTTGTAGCCAATTATTATATATAGTAGTTCCATTTATAGTTCAATAGATCTATTATTTATTATTACTGATATGACGTCCTTTCATAAAGCCTGTCTGAGGTTCTCCAGTCACTGAATTAAATACTTTTTAAGTCTATTGGTAAAAACCAAAGCTAGAATTTTATCATTGACATTTCAATGTGTGATTGGATTCGAATTGTCAATTAGTGGGGGATCCTTGTTTGGCTTAAGGATTAAACAAATGATGCTCTCTCATCAAACACTAGAAATAGGGGCATTTTAATCACATCCCAAAAGTTCTGGTGGAGTTCAGGAGCGAGACCGTCATTACCAGGTGATTTAAACCTTTTAGGTAAGAAGCTTCAGTTATTTCCGAGAGTGAGATGTCTGCCTCACACTCTGACTGCTTCTTACAAACTTATGAATTTTAGTTAAATAATCAGAATACAAAATAGAATAAATAAAAAAAAGGAGGAGGCAGCACTTGAGGTTTCTACTGACTCTCTGCAAAGCGCCCGCCATTAATCTAATCAGTGAAGGCACCAAATGTCTTTGATCTAGTGAATTCTGTCTCTTCCTCAGGTCTACGAGCAGCTAAACTCATCAAAAATGTCAGTTTATTCAGTAAATTAGTTTCCTTCAAATTTTTGGTGTAATTGAATTACTTAGATCATTTTATAGCTCAGTTTCTAACTTAAAGACTTTAAAGAAATCCCATTGGGATGAATGTTTTTGTCTCATTCACAAAGAGTTCTTTAGCTATTTCCTGTACAATAATATTAAACGTTTTATCCTCATTATTATTAGATACTGGCTGGAGACATATTGACGGTGTGCACACAGGAAGTTACACAATGACGCATCGCAGGACTTCCTGAAGATCTCAGAAGTAGTGACCGATATGGAAGAGAAATAGTGGACAAAGTGGCTGAATTCTGTCTTGACATAAATAAACACAATCCCTTCCCTAAGGCAAAGGTAATAGAGATTTGAACCTCTAATCTGTTAGTCTTGCACATATATGCACATTTGCACACCTCAAGGACTTAAGTTTTTCACAGTTCACAGACTTTAAGCTTGTTATATTTTATATTTACGGATTCCTATATATTTTTGAAAACTTTTTGTATTATTTCACTTTTCACTATTTATTTCCTTTTTCTTGTAGATAAAAATTGTAAATTTTACATTTTAAATTCTAATGTCGGGGGCGGTCGTCTAAGCATTTCACTGCCTATCGTACTGTGTATGACTGTGTATGTGACAAATAAAATTTGAATTTGAATTTGAATTTGTCGTATATTACTGGGGGGATTTCAGTAAGAGAGTTTAGTGAAATGTTTGGTTATTCAGTTTCTAAAATCCAGTTCACTGCAGCAGTTTCCACAAAATCTATCCAAAAACGATTCTCTCCTCTCATATCACTCGTTTTATATTTCACATATAAACTTGTCTGGCATGTCACGGACAAGTTCAGAACAAGTTCTTTATGATGCACTTCCCACAGCAGCTGCGTGATTTTGCTGATCAGAAAATGAACAGGGCTGCATCAGTTTGTTTGTGCATGCAAAATTTTGTCATTGGCCTCCTGGGGCACGGGGGGGAAAAACAGTGGAGGAAAAAATGTCTTAATAAGACATGGATGAAAAAGACATAATGAAAAACAAAATATTGGAGGAATTCTTCTTCTTCTTCTTTTTTTATTATATCTCACAAAATGTTCGCGATATCTTGTTGGTGAGCTCTCTTTTTTCACTTGAAATTATTTTCTTCCCTCCAGTGTTTAGTTTTTTCACCCAGGACTTGTTCGGCAATTCTTTTTTTCACGCAATTTTTATTTATAAATTTTTCTTTAGGTGAAACTTTTTTCCCCCACCCATGTCTCTTTATGGGATCAATAATTCTTAAACCTTTATCAGTGTCATTCTTTTCTGAGAGGTTTGTACAGTATTTTATTTTATCATAATATATATATATATATTTATTTTTATTGTAAGGATCACCATACCATCATGTGTTGGATGAATAATAGAATCAGTTGCGGGGAAGAAAAACAGAACTTGACCACATACCAATATTCACCTGCAGAGGGCGCTTGTGTTTAAGGTCATGCTCGAGCACATGGTTGAGTGTTTGAAAAAGAAATCATCGCCTTTTATTAAGCAACAACCTGCATTTTGCTCCATTCGTATAACTAATCAGCCAGTTATTACTGTACTGTGATCATGAACTACACTCGGCCTTCATAATCATCAGCTCTGGTTACTTATGGAAGTCACTGAATTTAATGAAACTAACAATTTGTTTTGAGTCACACACACACACACACACACACACACACACACACACACACACACACACACACACACACACACACGTCATTTTGTATGTTGATTAATAATGCTGATGCACATCAAGTGCTATGTTATAGTAAACCTCACTGGAGACATGGAGTCTCATTAAGGGAGAAGCTACAAGTCTATAGAGATGCCCAAAGTGTCCTTCAAAACTGTCTAAAAATAGAGCCCCTGCAAGTAACCAAGAAGTGCTGAGTATGCGAAGAACAAAATCAGACCAGAAATGTGTACAGTAAATACATGGTGAATAGTGTGGGAGATTTTTATCTTCCACTGTTAATGGAAGCTACACTTTAGTGCAAAAACATAAGCTGCAATTTAAATGTAATAGTTTAAAAAAAGACTCAGCAGTCGGTTGATCTGGATAAAGTAAGCTGGAGTTTATTGCAGCAGATTTAAAGAGCAGACTGATACACACTCAATACACAGTTCAATACACACTCCTTATACCCTGTTAACCAAAGAATGATGTTATGATTTGGTTAAATCCAATAAAAATCCCCCTCACCACGTCTCCCTCATATCTTTATCAGCATTAGTGCATCAGCAGGTAAAACCCCTTGATCTCCTGGTCCTTTCATCCTATATGAGTTCAGAATTTTTTAATAGCAAACATTAGTTTAGAAGTTTATATAAATGTATTTTATACATGAGTAATGTGACTATATTTGGTATATACTGGTCCTTCTCAAAAAATTAGCATATTCTGATAAAGTTCATTATTTCTGTAATGTACTGATAAACATTAGACTTTCATATATTTTAGATTCATTACACACAACTTGAAGAAGTTCCATCTGCTGAAAAGCTTTATGGAGATGAAGATTTCATTTTTCAGCACGACCTGGCACCTGCTCAGTGCCAAAACCACTGGTAACTGGTTTACTGACCATGGTATTACTGGGCTCAATTGGCCTGCCAACTCTCCTGACCTGAACCCCGTAGAGAATCTGTGGGATATTGTGAAGAGAAAGTTGAGAGATGCAACACCCAACACTCTGGATGAGCTTAAGGCCGCTATCGAAGCATCCTGGGCCTCCATAACACCTCAGCAGTGCCACAGGCTGATTGGCTCCATGCCACGCCGTACTGAAGCCGTCATTTCTGCACAAGGATTCCTGAAGGATAACTGAACATAATTATTTGAAGGTTGACTTTTTTTGTATTAAAAACACTTTTCTTTTATTGGTCGGATGAAATATGCTAATTTTTTTTAAAACAATAAAAGGCTTGAACTACTTCAAGTTGTGTGTAATGAATCTAAAATATATGAAAGTCTAATGTTTATCAGTACATTACAGAAAATAATGAACTTTATCAGAATATGCTAATTTTTTGAGAAGGACCAGTATGCAATTATATGTTTACCTTCATGCTATGTATAAACAAACTATAGTGTGTGGCATTAATGTAATCAGTGAACTGCTACAGAGAAAACTAAATGTAATTTTTGTATGCAATAAAAACTTTTTGAACTTAAGCTGAACTTAAATTATCCACCTACAGCAAACCAAAAAATGCCGTCTGGCACACGTGTGGCGTGTACTGGAGTGTGCAGTCAGCTGGCAACCTGAATAAAACCGAGGATCGAAAAGCTCAATGAATCACGTGCCGGTTTGTGACGCATATTATGAGCAACAAAACATTAAACACGTTTTATTTTAATGTTACAAGATCACCATAATCTTCAAATTTCAAATTTTAAAAAACTAACAAACTAAGATAAAATACCTTTTAATTAAACAGGGAGCTGCAACAGAGGGATGACAGAGCCACACGCGGCTCGGGAGCAGTGGGTTGCCGACCCCTGTCTTAGAGGGGTATATAATAGAGATAATAAGGATTATATAAAATAGAGGGATGGATTATATTGGGTTCAGAGATGGGTGAAAAAACCCTCCACCATCGCCAATTCAGGAGGAAAAATTCCCATTTTGCCAGTTTTTTTGTGCTCGACAGGCCATTCACCACCTGAACCCAGCTCACAAATGATGTAAGTAAAAAATGTTAGTCATTAAACAGTCGGACATCCATCTCATGACAGAGTCCATTCAAAATAAACAGTGTATTCATTCCTTCAGGGCCTTTCTCCAGTTAACTGCTTGCGATCTTCGTCAGCAAGAGTAAGTACACACAGTTCCTTAAAGGTCAAAACTATCTCCTTTGCATCAGGAACTAATCCTACAGTAGGTCTTTCCATCTCTTCTTTGGAGCCCTTCTACTATTTTCTGCATACGGTACAATAGTCTAGACAGGAGATTGTTCTCCAATGGTCTGAAGGCAAGTCCATCCAGTAATAAATACATATGGCAAAAACTAACTACAAAATACATGTGTTTCATTTAAAAGGAAGAAGAGTGTCCGAAGTAAGTTTTAGTAAGTAAATTTAAAGACGTTTATTGCTTGTTGTGTCCACCGCACCCTGATACACATACCAGTCTGAAGATGTCTGTTTATTCTCACCACTTTTAAAGTGGTGCTGTGTTCCGAACATCAAAATAATATGTCATTAAGATGTCAGTCATAGAGAGACCCGGAGACAGGCAGGTGATAGATGTATAATATCAGACAGGTGATATAATGTGAAATATATTTGCATTCGCCTGGTTAAACAAAATGGACAAGCAGACAAGATGTATATTTGTCTGGATACAGGATGTAGAAGGTGTTACCACATAAGCAGTCAGGAAGCACAGTGAAGGGGTGGGTCTCAGGGCGCAGGAATCTTCTTATTAGATTACAAAACCTTACGACATGCTTTTAGAGGATCAAAGGCTACCTGTATTATATGTTTATTGTGATTTGCAACTGTCATGATTTGGGTTTTCTCTGGTCTACCTGTATTCAATAATCTACTACCCAGTCTCCTTCTTCTATGACCCTGCCAGTTCCATAACTCTAGCCATGATAGACATTGCGTAGTATAGTTCGTGCTCCCTAGGTCTGCACATGGATTTAGCATTACTACAGTTTATACTTATGTAGCTGAGTCAGTTTTATGTTTATTTTAGATGATCATTCTCATAACTGCCTGTATTTGTTACGGAAATGTTTAATTTTGTTTATTGTTCATTTAAATTTATGGAGAATTTGATATACCTATTTTTGTACAATATTTCCTAGATACATTGGGTTTGCCAACTTGGTGACTTTCTCACTAAATTTGGCGACTTTACGACCCTCTTTGTGACTTTTTTTGTTTTGTTGTAAAAAGCAATTAGCGACAATCCTAGTGACTTTTTCTGGTGTTATTGGAGACTTTTCAGCACGTTTGGAGACTCCAACATGAAAGCACATATCGTTCTACATTTACTGTCCTCAACAAGCAGCAGATGCTACCATGAGCCCCTCCCTCATCCCAAAGCACTCACTGGCAGTCACCAGAGCCTTCCACAGAAGTCCTAGCTGCAATCAGGGCAGAGAGGAGACTCAAGAGAGTGTGTGTCCTCACTGCAAATGAATCACACATGCGTAAAGTCACCACCGTGCCTGCCTTGGTTAACAGAGTGGGATGAAAATCTTTTCTTTCCCATAACTCTAAAATAAATCATTGTCAACATTTGACTAGCAGTCTCGCAAAATAAAAAATATCTTTGTCCATATGAATTCCATTGGAATTTTGTATGTAGCAGCAGTGAGTAGTACATTCAGGCACCTCAAGAGAAAGTGTCATAATTTAAGACATTTAAAAACAAATGACGATTGAGAAGGAGGTTTAAATGGAGATTTGAGTGCAGAGGTCAGAGTTTGATTTCTATTGAAAAAATAAGCTTGACTGTGGGATGGCTAAAGAATTTGATCAATCGTTCAGATTTGCATGCCGACGCGTCCCACCGGGACAATATCTCAAGCACCGGCAAGTACTTTCAGAGATGGAAGAGCATAAGATCACTCTGTAAATCCAATAGTAAGTGGGGCTTTTCCATCAGTGCTTGTCTGGAAGAAGAATGGTGACCTCAGGATATGGGCAGATTAACGCAGGTTGAATGCACGCATGGCCAAGGTGCGCACCCTCTAACACCAGTCTGACTGTCTCGCAGCTTTATTGCCATCTTCAGTGCCATGGACCTCACCTCAATTTTTATAACATCACCATGGCAGAGGAAGACAAATAACTTACAGATTTCACATCACCAGTGGGGTTTTATGAGTTCATAGCTGCGCGCTGGTTAAATCGCTGGATTATCGATTGTTGTTTGCTTCGATTTACACGTGTTTGTTTTCTCGTCTTCACATTGCCAAGTTTGTTTCGTTTTCTCGACGCTAAGGTTATTGATCCTCCGGCATTCGACAGTGCTTTTGCTTTCTGACCACGCTTCTGCTTGACGTTTTATTTATTGATCTGCACTTGGATCCACCTCGTTCCACTCCACCCCGTGACAGAATAATCCAGCCATGATATGGATCCAGAAGATGTTGACAGCATGAAATCAGCGCTGAAGAGTCAAGGCACAATTTTTGGAGCTCACCAGCAGGAGCTGCTCAGCACCACCTATGTAGGAAATCCAGGTACCTGCTGATCCTTACTTTCTTAGTGCTGATTTTTGAGCTAAAGCCCTCAAGAAGAACAACGATGAAGCAGAGTGGAGAGGGCCTGTTTCTGTTGTGGAGGGTCTGATCACCAACTCAAGTTCTGTCCAGGAAAGAGGAGGAACCCTCTAGTTCAACATGGATCTTTAGAGGGTGCGACTTCAAGAGGATTCCCTGACCAGCATCGTCTACTCCCTGTCTTCCTCATCCACGAACGGCAGTCCCACCTGATGCAGGCATTAATTGACTCGTAATCAACGCAGCCTCAGCCAAGGCCCTGGGAATCCCATTTTTGCCCTTGGATACCCACCTCAAGGTCCAAGCCATTGACGGGAGTCACTTTCCTGGTATGACTCACAGAACATCCATTCTAGGTCTGCGGGTCTCGGGGAATCACTCTGAGCAGATTCCTCTGTTCGTCATGGAAGGATCCCATGCCACAGTCGTCCTGGGCCTGCCTTGGTTGATCCGCCATAACCCTCACATCGATTGGGCCAGGAACACCATCACCGCCTGGAGTCCCTTATGCTCCACGACCTGCTTGCAAGCCGCCATCACACCATGCCATAACTCCGTCGCCTCTGGGCAACCGCCGGATCTCCCACATGTGCCCATTGACTGTCACAACCTCAAAATTGTGTTTAGTAAATCCTGTGCCGTTTCTCTTCCACCCCACCGACCCTATGATTGCACCATAGACCTGCTCCCGGGCACTACTCCCCCGAAAGGCAGCCTTTATTCTTTGTCACCCAAGGAACACAAAGCCATGGACCACTATATCATGGAGTCCCTTGCAGCCCTGCAACGGCAGATGAAGGCTTGGGCAGAAGGAAAGCTGACCTCTTCCTCCTGGGAACAAGGGTGGTTGATAACCCAGGCAGAAGATGAGAATAGGGAGTTGTGGGTGTATTCAACCCAGGGCAGGAATCTGCTCCACGAGGTGACGTCTTGGGAGGTCATGCACCTCAGGGCGACCTCAAGGGCTTGGTTCTTCCTCTCTGCCTGCTTACAGAATGCTTTCCAGAACTGGGAGGTGAACTGTGGGCCACGATCAGTGACAATGTACTTGGGGAGGCCATGGAGCATGAAAACATGGAGAATCAAGAGTTCCGCTGTCTCCTTTGCGGATAGAAGCATTGGCAGGGGGATGAAGTGGGCTGCCTTGGAGAACCGGTCAACTATCGTCATAATACAAGTGTGGCCATCTGAGGTGGGTAATCCTGTAACAAAATCCAGTGAAATGTCGGGCCATGGACGGGACGGAATCGTTAAGGGTCTGGGAGGCCTGCAGGAGCAGCATTGGTGTGCTTGCACCTGACAGAGACATCGCATGCTGCCACAAATCTGGACACATCTTCCTTCAATGTTGACCACCAAAAAAGTTGTTGGACTTGAGACAGGGTACAGGCAGCACCAGGATGGCAGGAGAGCTTAGAGCTGTGCCCCCATTGCAAAACCTGAGATTGTAGGGTAAGGGGAACAAAGAGGCGGTTTGGGAGTAAGTTACTGGGCCCTGGTTCATGGGACAGGGCCTGCTTGACTTTGGTTACTATATCTAATTCGGCAGCTCTGAGCAAGCAGGGAGAAGGCAGGATAGTGTTACAGATGGTGGATTCTTGGGTGGACGAGAGGGCATCTGGTTTGGAATTCTTCGACCCAGGGTGATGGGAGAGGGTAAAGTTAAACCTGGTGAAGAACAGCAATCACCGTGCCTGGCGGAAGTTGAGCCTCTTGGCGCCTTGTAGGTACTCAAGGTTCTTGTGGTCAGTACAAACCAGCAACGGAACCTCCAACCCCTCCAACCAATGTCTCCATTCCTCCATGGCCAACTTGATGGCTAGGAGCTCTCGGTCACCGATGCCATAGTTTGCCTCAGCAGGCGTTAAGCGGTGTGAAAAAAGGAGCAGGGATACTTATTGAGCTTATTGTCATGAGCGGACCTCTGGGAGAGCACACCTCCTACCCCCTTGCTGGAGGCGTCAACTTCAACAACAAATTGACTGATCTGGTGTGATGAGGATAGGAGCGGACGTGAACGTTTCTTGTGCACCAAGAAGCCCTTTTTGGTTTCCTGATTCCAACAGAACGCTGTCTTGGGAGAGGTCCGGGCTGTCAAGGGAGCAGCGATGGAGCTGTATGAAGCGGCAGTAAAAGTTCGCAAATCTTCAGTTCATGCCGTGAGTTGGGCATGGGCCAGTCTGTAACTGCTTGAAGTTTGGTGGACTCCACCTGGATGCCTGAGGGGCCTATGACGAATCTGAGAAATGTTGTGGACATAGTATGGAACTCGCATTTTTCAGCTTTGATGAACAAGTTGTTCTCCAAGAGTCTTTGCAGCACCTGACGCACGTGACATTAATGTTCTTCCAGATCCCTGGAAAATATCAAGATATCATCCA
>JAAGKR010006350.1:0-43602 GCA_011419295.1 Clarias macrocephalus | reverse complement strand
GTGTGTGTGTGTGTGTGTGTGTGTGTGTGTGTGTGTGTGTGTGTGGATGAAGACTAATCTGGTCATAATGTGTTCACACACGCAGGCTAACAACACATTAGCACAGCGCATCGCTCGCGGACCTGTGGGGGTATTTAGCTCTCACCGGGGGAAACGCCCCAGCACTGAGCATTATGGGTAAATAATGGCTGAAGTGACGGTGGGGGGTGGGGCGGAGGGAGACCCCCTGTCAGGACTAACCACACAAACATCTCTGTTTCTCTCTTCTTAGCCGAGAGACAGACAGAGCGAGAGACGGACGGAGAAACGGAGAGTCTAACTGACTCTCAGATCAGACAGCAGGACACTGATTGGTCAGATTCCGGGACAGGAAGCAGTCCGTGCTTACAGGAAGAGGACAGAGATGTCAGGAATATCCCACAATGCACTGCGTTACAATGTGGTGATGTAGCCTACAGTATGTAACTCAGGACCCATAATGCACTGCGGCGCAGACACTGAGTAGATCAGCTTTAACTTCAATACACTTACCTTAAATTAATAATGCATGTCCTCGCTCTCTCTCTTTCTGTCTCATGTGTGTCTGGCTCTCTCCCTCTGTCTCTCTTCCTCTTCCTCCATCACTCTCTCTCTTTTTTTCTCTCGTTGCTTTGTCTCGGTCTTCCTTTCTCTGTTTTGTCCCCATCGCTTTCTCCGTCTCCCTTTCTGTCTCTTGCTCTGCTTTGTCTCTCTCCTTCTCTCTCTCGCTTCATTTTGTCTGTCTCTCATTGTATCGTCCTCTTTCTCTCAGTCTTCGCTGTCTCTTGATCTTTTTTTGTCTGTCTGTCTGTCTCGCTCTGTTTTCTGTCTTTTGCTTTATGTTGCCTGTCTGTCTGTCTCTTTCTCTCAGTCCCCTCTCTCTCTGTCTCTTGCTCTATTTTGTCTCGGTCCGTCTCTCTCTCTCATCCTCTGTCTGTTTTTTGTCTCCCTATTTCTCGCATCCGCTCATCTCACTCGCCTTCGTCTCTCACTTTATATTGTCTGTCTCTTGCTCTGTTTTGTCTGTCTCTCTGTTTATCTCAGCCACCCCATTCACTAACTGTCCAATCAGGTCTCACTTGGACATGCACTTGAGAAGAATAAACATGGAGGGAGAATAAACAGTCTTGTTACCCGAATGGAAAAGAGTTCATCAACAAAGTTGTAAATAAATTGAATAATTAACAGAAACTTCTCTCGACTGAGTTTCTCCGTCTTTATTTCTTCTGTGTTTTTAATATTAATATTAGTAATAATAATAACTCTAATCTACAGACTCGTTAATTAGCCTATACCAGCTTCGATCCAGTTGCTATGGTTACAGCGTGCACTCTGTCAGAGAGTCTGTCCTGCCAGCTGTGAGGAATTAAACAGGACACATCACATGTACACACACGTACAGGATGTCTTTGTATTCCGTAGCATTAAGATTTCCTTCTCTGGATCGACGAGACACAAACCTGTTCTGTGCACAAAGCGAGCTCTGTGAAGACCGGACAGACAAACGGACGAAGCACAGAGCGGAGCGAGGGAATTCATATTTATTCAAAAGCTGTCCAGAGAAACAAACAAAACCAAATCCCCCCCAAAAAAACACAGGATATACAAGGGGCGTTCAAGTCAAACTGAGACTTTTGATTGTATAGAATATATGTTATGAGAGTAAAAAAAAAAAAACTCTATTTCTCTATATAATCCCCTGATACACTAACGCACTTATCCCAGTGTTTCACCAGCGCTTGGACGCCATCAAGGTACAAAGATTTCTCAGTACCATGATCGGGCTGCCTGCTTCACGTCTGAAACGCCGGCCTCCCAGGAACTCCTTCAGTGTTATTCTGCACAATCTAAAGTCCTGGTTTGACTTGAACGCCCCTCGTATATCCTGTGTTTTTTTTAAACAATATTTAACAAAAGCTGTTATGTATTTGTGGCGGCACAGTGGTATAGTGGTTAGCCCTGTCGCCTTGTGCCTCCAGGGTCCGGGTTCGATTCCCGTCTCTGTGTACATGGAGTTTGCATGTTCTCCTCGTGCTTGGTGGGTTAATTGGCGTTCCCAAATGGCCCGTAGTGTGTGAGTGCGCTATGATGGATTGGCACCCTGTCCAGGGTGTACCCCACCTTGTGCCCTAAGTCTCCTGGGATAGGCTCCAGACCCCCCGTGACCCTGTATACAGGATTAAGCGGTATAGACGATGAGTGAGCGTTATGTAATTGTTGTACACTTTTTATTTTTGCTTTTTTTTTGGTGCTTACTGAATGTGAGCACCAAACTTGAGCAAGGCCCTTAACCCTCAATTGCTCAGATGTAATAAATAAATAAATAAATAAATAGATAGATAAGAGTTTCTGCCAAATGCTCAATTGTGAATGTAACAGTCCAAACATGTGGAACTGACTTGGAGTGAGGTCAGGACTGTACGAGGATGTGATAATAACTCGCAGACGAGGTCCTGTAATGTGCAAGTGGTGCTGGTGAATGATCGTGTGTTCAGTTCCCACAGACAGATGCGTCTCTTCCGCATGCATCCGTCAATGTTCAAGGCTCAGGAATTCCACTGAGTCTCATCCGTGTACCGAGCATGAAGTCTTCTGTAAATGTCAATCGCCTTCGTTCAACAGGAATTTCATCAGGAGTCCCGGGTTGACTTGAACACCCGTCGTATTAGGTTTGTTAACTTGGAAACACTTTGTTATGTATGTTTACTCTAGTTTGTGATTAAGTTATATCACTTCTCTATAAGATGGATAACACGAGAGATTCACGTCTCGTGAAAAGCCTAATCCCGTGACCGCGGACGGTCCCAGACGTCTGCGTAAAACCGTCCCTGAGATGAAGGCAGATTAGGCATTTAGAGAGAATATGTGACTGTACTGTAAGTCTCAGTGTGGTACTTGAATGTTAAAGACGGAAAGTTAGAAGCGCCATGAAAAAATGATAAAAAATAAAGAGTCCAGAGACGACTAAATCGGTTATTCGCGATCTAGCAGTAAAAAAACGTGAACGTGTGCGCGGCGGCTGATCCGGCTACCTCGACTCGGGCTAAATAAGAATCTGTTTTTGAGATGAAGACGGTTGAGTTTGTCAGCCGGAGGCAATGTCGAGCTGAGGCGCGCGGTCACCTCCATGCTGCCTCGCTCTCGTCCAAACCCTGACGGCATCATGGGAGCGGACCCCCCCTCGCCAAAATCCACCTCCGTAATAACTCCTACCATTAATTAAGACCAGAGGCCTGCTCTTTTCCCTCCCTCCCTCTCTCTCTCTGCCTGGAGAAAAGGCCGATGAGGACATTTTGGAAAGAGTTAACAGATGTCGGCTGATTGGCCCGGGGGCGTTTCGAGACATCGCCCGAGTGATGTATTTGATGTGGAGTTTATTCGGCTCCAATAAACGTATAAAGAATTAGAATAATAATTTGCAGATGTACGCGGAGAGGGATTACAGAGCCAGAGCTCTCTTTGAAGCCAAGAAGCACAAACACGGGAGCGGAGAACAAAAAGCCCAGCCGAGCTGCGGGTCAGCGCCGAGGCCACGGTGGGCCGAGCGACCTGTGCACGTGTGTTAATACGGTACTCTACAGGCTGTCAGGGGAATTTTATAAAAGGTGTGTGTGCTCGCGAGTGAGAAAAAGAGCGAGCCTTTCATGAATGTAAATCAGATAGACGTTGAAGCACATGCGTTAGAGGTGAGGGAGGAGCCGAGCTGTGAAAAAACCTCGCGCGTACAGTATATGACGGACCGGCTTCATTTCCCCGAGACCCGGGTTTCAGCCTGAACGACTGAGAAAAGGAAAGAAAACACACACACACACACACACACACACACGCATACAAGTGAAGAGAGAAAAGAAGTAAGTCGCACTTATTCCGCGTGCTGTGATAAATGGAGGAATTACATTCAAAACAAACAACCTCAATTCGCTCCCCAGCTTAAAGAGCAACAAATCTCAAAAACGGCCGCTCGCCCGCGCGCACATAAAACAGAAAACAGTGCGCGCTAGCGAGCGAGCTCCATGGCGATGCATAGCAACGGCGCATGATCTCAGTCAAGGAGAAAGAAGGCGAAGGGGGGGAAAAAAACACCTTATTACTTCTAACTCCTGCAAGCCATTTTGGTCTCCAAAGGTTTCGCAGTGCCTCGGGCGCTGTGTCTGCAGTGTTTCGGGAAATGACTTGCCTTCGCACGAACACTGCCATGTTCTGCAGCGCCGCTGCCCCCCAGCAGCCCCGCTCAATTTCTCTTTAACCCTTTCCTGTCTTTCGTGCCTGAGAATCACTGCCTTTGAGCTCTCTCTCTCTCTCTCTCTCTCTCTCTTTTTCTTCACCTCACTCTGTCACATTGTTTAGACTCACACAGACACCCCGTTCTCTTTCCGAGCCCCGGAGTCGTGGCGTCTCGGTCTCGGTCTCCGTCTCGGTCTCCGTCTCGACCGGCTACTTGAGCACGAGGTTAGTGTTAGTCGTGGGTTGTTTTTTTTTTTTGTGTGTGTGTGTGTCGCATGCGCTGGATGTGTGTATCCAGGCTGGATTATCTCTGCAAACTCGTTGACACAACACATAATTAAACATCTCGCTCGAGGTCAGGAATTTTCTAATTAGTAGTGTACTGACAAAGCTGCAATTGCATCGCCTTGAGTCACACAGTCCACAGGTTACTGCTTAGATGAAAGCGCCGCCTGGGGCACTGTTCTGGGGGGGTGGGGGGGAGGTATGGGGTAGTTCACACAAACACCAATCCGCACACACACACACACACACACACAGGTTGTCTTTCTATCCTTGTAAGGACCTTCCACTGGAATCATTAGTAATGCAGCGTATTAATGCTATTCCTCAACTAAACCTACTCAGAAGACTCTTTCATTATTATTATTATTATTATTAGCTATATACAGCATTAATAAAAGCTTGTGTGCTCTTGTCAAATGTTCCAACAAGTCCAAAACTGAGATATTCCTTGTTCATCACCAAAACTGGAAACTCCATCCCAAAACAAAAGTGCTTTCAACTTCTTTCCTTCTTTCTCTCTCTCTCCTACCATCTCTATTTCCACTCTCCTTTTGTTTCTCTCAAAAGATGTTCAGCCTTGAGACAAAGAAACAAAAGCCGCCGAGGCGTAATTACAGTTAATTGTGCATCTTCAAATGCACATGCTGTATTTTCCGGACGATAAACATGTTTTTTTGCCCTTTAGCAGCTGCTGTAACTTATAATGCAAAACAGAGGACGCTATCATTTCTCCATTAGCCTGATTGTAATATTTATTAGTCGTCCTACGCTAGGTGTGTTACTCAAGCGTTTATGCTAGTTATTGGCGCTAATTGCAGCTACACTACAAAACTTTGTATTAATAAAACCACACTTTGGATTCTCAGGCGGAGCATCGTTTACTCCGTAGTGAACGACTACCTGGAAAACGTTAATACGTCGAGTAGCAGACACAGCCACCTCGCGCACTCCCAGGTGCTGCTGTCTCAGACGTATAAACAGAGACGGCTGAGGTTAAACGACTCGCGCTGGACATCTGCACTGGAAAATAAACAGGAAGAAATGATCCTAAACACACGTGAATCGGGACCGCAGGCTTCCAGACGCCCGCGGTGACTCCTGTCCCGCTCGGCAGACTGACCGGTCCACACACGGTCCTCTCAACACCAAGCTGAAGTGTACAGTACACATCATAAGCCCGATTCCAGGTCGCGGCTCGGCGGCCATCTTGGCAATGCAGCTAATCATTTATTCATTTTATCCACCCGTGGAAAAGTAGAGCACATGATTTGAGGAGAGGAAGGAATGACATGAAGACATTTCGAGCACGGATTTCAACATCTGACAGAAATTTCCTGAATGTGGTTTTTGGTTCAGAGTATTTGTTCAGGATGCTCCAGATATCAGACATGCATGGTTCTCTATAAATAAATAAAAAAAGTGACGTGCCTATGAACCGGGTATTCATCAGTGGACAAAAGGAGGGGCAGAGCAGCCATCGTTTGTTATGTGGCCGGCTCTGTGAACCAAAAGGTAGGACTTGGACAGGTAGCGTAATAGACATAAAGCAAACCTGTAAAGCTGATCCATCAAAAGCTTGTAGGTCCGATTGTCCAATCTCAAACTTAGAAAAGACATCTACACATGTCCTCTCACACCGCTTTAAAACACGTTTTTATCCTGTTAAGTCCACAACCCTAAACACGCAGCCAGCTTTGATCAGGTATGTCCATCATAGACTAGCTAACGGTATCTGATTAGCTAATGCTGTTTCTGACAAAAACTTGCTTGCTTTGATTGATGCATCTACTTTTTTTTTTCCCCAAACATGACCTCAAAAATTTTACTTTTCCCTTGGACTATTTAAACTTTTTATTTCTGAATTAAAGGTCCCGTATTTCACTATTTCATTACCACAGGTCTCAAAGCTTCCCTAAAGTGTCTGTGTGTGTGTGTGTGTGTGTGTGTGTGTGTGTGTGTGTGTGTGTTGTTGCTCCTGCGCAAATACCCCTCAAAAAAAGCTTTTTCTTCACACCTCAAACTCGCTTTATTTCACTCCTCCCCCAAGCCCAATGAGGGGCTCTTCTTGTATGAGGTCACATTAGGGGGGGGGAAATTGAATTGCTTAGTTTGGGCCTCAGTCAATACAAAAATAACCAAGGACAAAACGAAGGGAATGTTTCTTCTTGCTGTTTGCTTTGACCAACCTTGAATGGTCAAAATGACAAAAAAGTTAACTTTGCTTAAATATGCGCCATTCAAGTCCAACACAATATGACTAACAAGCAGGAAAATCTGCGAACAAAATTCTGTCTCGTTTATATTTACAACCCATTATCTAAGACCTGACTGCATGTTGATATCTAGTTACACTACCAGTCAAAAACACCATGGTGTGTCCTGATTTGTACTTCTTTCAACACCGTAAGACAATGTTGAAAGCGTCCAAGATATGCAGTAATCTCCTTTGTACAGTTGATATTGAGATGCGTCTGCTACTCATGCTGTATCTCCCAGCACGGCTGGGGTCAGAGCGCAGGGTCAGCCATGATACAGCGCCCCCTGGAGCCGAGTGGGTTAAAGGCCTTGCTCAACGACTCAACAATGGCAACCTGGTGGACCTGGGACTCAAACCGCTGACTTTCTGATCAGTTACTCAGTGCCTTAACACTCTGAGCTACCACAAAGGGCTGTGTAAAGCCTTCATAACACCTCGAATCTGAAATGCTGGTGGTTGTTAATTGGTGATTTCTGGGGCTGGAAACTATTTTAGAGCAGAGGTAAGTTTTTGTTCTTGCTTTCCTGTGATGGTCTTCATCATGGTGATTGATGGGTTTTGTAAATACACTGGACACCATACTGTTCTACTAATCTATACGAACTATTCCAGAACAGATGACCTTCATTTTGTCTATTTAACTACCAAATGCCATAAGTCTCATTTCATAATTTTGAAATCCCCAGTATTGTTCTAGGATGTAGAAAATAAATGAGTAACATAAAAACATTGATTTAGAAGGTGTGTCCAAACTTTTGACTGGTCTTGGTATTGAAACCATAGTCTCATCATGCTCGATATGTATCATTCTATGACATGTTGTTGTGTCACTGATCACGTTGATCACTTTAACTATTTAACTGATTGAAGTATTACACATACTGTATTTGGCAGATGCTATTTGTTCAAAGGCATTTAAAAGCATATTTTTACAAAACGTCTCTCTGACACAAAAGCTCGACGTTTCAGACCCCGACCGGATATCACGCTGTGCCTGGGTGTCTCTGGGTGCGCACTAAAAACAGCGTCTGCGGAACTTTTCTTTTTGGTGTGTATAAAAAATTCAGTGGGTTTCGAGTGTAAAGCGAACCCAATTAGGAAGTAAACGTCAAGGCTCAAGTAGAAACGCAGATCCTCAGAAGACTCGGCTAATGAGGCCTTGTTGGTTTTAAGCCGCTAAGTCGTTTCTGGAGCCGTGTTAATTTTTAATCCTTTCTGAATGGCAAGGTGGAGTCGGCACTAACAAACGGGGAGACGCTTTGCTTTTGTCTCGAGGCTTACGCTGACCGACCGGGATTTCTTCGTATGCGTCTTTAGAGTCAGTAGAGCAAAATTCTGACAAAATGAACCGTTCTGTGATCAGATAATCATGAAAAGACGCGATGAGAACGGGAACAATGTGAAAACTACAAATTAGGGATCAGACCTCATTCGCACTGAGCTTTGAACAAGCAATGGGGTCTTTGAGCGTAAAGAGCGAGCTCCCACGCGATCATGACGAGTCTTGAACCCAAAGCTGTCAGATCCGCCCCAAAAAACGAAGTGAAACTCGCACTCTTGATAAATAAAGTATACACACAATCTCCATCAGGCACTCGGGTATATTTTGCAACGTCTCCTGTCTTGGTGCGTCCTCATCCGCTGTCTTCTGAGTTTTTATTTAATGTCCCGGAAACACATGAGAGAACTTTTGATGGTTTTGGCAAGAGCACTGGTCACTCGGCGTTTCCCGAAAACATTTTTTGGTTTGTTTTTTTCCCCTTCCCGTTCCTGTGCCACGGAATATGCGGTGCCAGCACTTACAGGAATCCAGACCAAAAAATGTTTGTCAGGTTAGGTATCAGTAAGTGCTGGCGGATTTTGCTAAAGCGTAAAACTCATGCTAGCATAGCTGGCAGTCGCCTTAGCATAAAAGCCCACAGGCATCACTTCTGTCCACACCTGCACGGCCCACACTGTATGTTATGAAAGTGCGCGTGAGTGTGTGTGCGTGCACGTGTGCACAGACCTTATCTACACATTTACTTTCATTTAGCTTAATTATCAAGACAGATGCTTGCTGTAGATTTCTAAGAGTTTAGCTAATGAAGTGAGAGTGTGTTTCTCCACCTGAGGTGCAGAGCTGGAGGCGGCACAGCGCGAATACACCTACAGCAACAACTCAAACACTGAGGCCTCAGGAAAACACACACAATGCATTAAAACTTGTTACTAATCAAGCATTATACAAAAAGCAGTTAAAGGATGGTGTAAAAATTAGACGATTATTCACTCATTCATCTTTAGTAAATGTCCTGTACGGTTAACGCTCTGGATCCAGAGGTTTTTCCAGATGACATCGGGTGTGAGGCAGGAATATTCAATTCTGTTCAGGTTTACACGTAAAGCGCTTTTAACAGTGGATTATTGCTGCAAAGTGGCTGGTGATTAGCACCGTCGCTGATTAGCACTGTCGCCTTGCACCTCCAGGATCCGGGTTCGAATTCCCGCCTCGGGGTCTGTGTGGATGGTGGGTTCCCTCCAGGTATTTCAGTTTCCTCACACAGTACAAAGACATGCAGATTAGGCTAATTCGCTCCCCAAATTGCCTGTAGTGTGTGAACCTTAACCCAGAGGTCTTATAATGGGAATAAATACAAAGGTCAATATTGGCCACCAGAGTCACTAGTTGGATTACATAGTTTTAGACTGACTGATTGATGGATGGATGGATTAGTGCAAAGCAGCTTTACAGAAAAAAAATTTTTACTTTATTTTTGTTCCTTGTGGCAAGGAAAAACTCCCTGAGATGACATCAGGAAGGAACCTTGAGAGGAACTCAAGCCTCACAAAGGAACCCATTCTCATTTGGGTGATACCAGATAGAAAGTGACCACGAATAAATTCCGTCTGTAAGGTCAAAAGTACAGCTGTATACCAGGCAATGTGTTTGAGTTAACGTGAAGTCCACTATGTTAAGGTTACCAGGTGCTCACGCATGGAGACTTTTTGTGGCAGTTTTAGTCCTATGAATAGACCCTGAAGGGGGCAAGTTAACATCCCAAATTTACCTATTGTATTTAACCAAACAGCGGTGTTTAGTACTTGAGGATTTGCGACTCGTACATAAAGAACGTATTGTTTTTACAATTTTGTACCTCATCTAGATATTAACAAAATTGATACCCATCTCCTCATCTACAGTTTTCAGCTACAACCTTTTGCCTTCCCATCCTGACATGCACAATCTCGTAACAGGTTGTTCTTGGCCTTTCGGCTGGTCCCATCAAGGGGTCGCACAACTTGACACAGGTACCAGAGTACAGATGCCCTTCCTGACGCAACTCTCCCATTTTACCCGGGCTTGGTTTACTTTTACTTTACCACCACTGTTTTTTAGGATTGGGGAGGAAACCGGAGAACCCAGAGGCAACCTAGAGATATGAGAATCTGAGCCCAGTTGAAGGCTTGGAGCTGTGACAAGAGCGATGCTATCTGCTGTGCCACCCATCAAATACTTACATAAAAAAAATGCAAGACACTGTGAAAGAAGCTAAACAATAATTCTGTATAAATGTGGTGAACAGAAAAATTTCTTGAAACACACTTGAGGTAAAACCTTAAACAAACAGGACAAATAAAGACTGGATAAAGACTAGGTGACCAGGTTTTTCTTTTCTTTTGATTTTTATCCTATCCTCCGTCCTTGCCAACAGTTCAGTTCTGATGTGATGTGTTTTACCTGGAGTTGTTTCTAGTCATTATTTTAGAAAATAATGCGATGTAATCTTTCCATGTATACTGGTATTATGTAAAACTGAGTATAACTGAGTGAAATTCAACTCAACAAAAGATCCGAATCGGACAAAAGAGTTGGCAAGTAGACAACTATGCTAATTTATGTTTTTAAATTCTTTATTTTAACCTTAAAACTTGTCAAAATCAAAAGACATGAAAATTCAAAGTTCTCTCTGTTCGGCTGATCCAACACTCTTTTTGTGGAAATCAGAGGCAACACAACAAACTGTTGATGTTCCGACCTCTAAGTAAGGACATGTGTCTGTGTCTGTGTGTGTGTGTGTGTGTGTGTGTGTGTGTGTGTGACAAGTGACATCTGTTTATTCCATCCCACATGGAGCGAGTATGTGTCCGTGTGAGCATGTGGAGCGTAACCACACGCCCACACATGCAGGCTTTACAGCCAGTCAGACGATAAACAGTTGTGGTGTGTAACGAGTCACACGAGCGGCGAGGAAGAGCGCCGATCCCCGGTTCGCGGCAGCAGCGCCATCAGTCAGCCCGCTTCATTACAGCCCGCCCAGATACATAATTCATACAGCCTTAAAAAATACATGCCCTGCTCCATCACGCAGAGACGTGACAGACAGAGAAACTCAGGGCTTCTGCTGGCGCCGGCGTCATTTGTAACACGGCCGGATTTGGATTTGGAGAACAGCGAGGCTGGATTGTAATTAGCGTCAGGCGCAGTAATGCATTACGGGGTCTGTGTAAAAGTGGTGCACTGTTGTGCTGGACGAGCCCGGCAGCCGGACTCGCTTATTTGAAGTGCTTTAGACTCCGGTGCAGTTCTCGGTACGGACACCGCGTTTGACGCGCCCGCCTAAATCAGAGCGTTTACAAAAACGCCACTGCGGTACGGAGGTAAGCAAGACGTAGGACTCGGGTAGGTAGAGATATCTCAAGGGCGGACACATCATAGGTTTATTAAAGTGCTATAGCTAACAGGATGCAGTAACACTCTATATGATGAGGTAATCATCTAATCGGAGTGCATTCAGTACGGCCGACTCCGTGGTTAACTAACGTTGTTATGCGGCACGATGTGAAGCCTTATGGTCTAGATTAGATTTCATCAGATTCAACTTTATTGTCCTTGTAGTCAACCGCATACTGAACAGGAAATACCTTGACCCTCCCATCTCCCCCCTGTCTCTATCTCTACTGATTAGTTTCTTCAGTTTATTTCCTCTCTGTACAGTACGTCTAAGGTGAGGCTAGGGCATAAAATACGTCACAGACGTATGTGACTCTTTGCATTGTACTTCATTCTGTTCAGGAACAATTCCAATAAATAACCGTGAGATAACGTAAGGCTGTGATCATGTTCATGGCGAAATAAATAACTCGGAGAAAGTCTTGACTGCGTAATAATAAAGAAATGAATACCGCAGGTTGGTTAACTTTACTATATTGAAGTAAAAGACATTTTTATGGGCCAGATGTAATGGAAATTTTTTTTTTCGCACCCAGTAGATTGGCCACTTAGATTAAACTCCATGTTTGGAAAAACCTGGCGATGGTTATTATTCGCCTTGCTGTAGTGTTCAAATCTGACGCTGATTCCTGGTTTGAGATTGAAGCGGCCTCTCTAATTAGGCTTGTGCGATGAATCCCACAGCAGGCCACGAGTCGAGCGCAGGAGCTTAAGGAAATGCGTGTTTTAGTTTCCTGCACAAAGAGATGAGAGTCCCTTGTGCACGGCTTGCTAACCTCCTCACCGGGCAATCGGAGATCGATTCTAAATCTTAATTAGCCAAATGACAAACACAGCACACGCTCTAATGAACTGTGTAGCCTGTCAAACAGCTGGCTGTATATATTTATTGAGATCAGAGTTAAATTTAATTATTTGGGCAATTAGCTACAGAGGCCTGGGAAGTCTCAGAAGGCACGGAGGGAAAGAGAGGAGGGAGGAATGTGATCAGGACTGAGTTACCAGACCGAGCACAGAGATGGATCGCTAACGGAGGTACAAAATTGAAAAGAAAAAACTGCAAGAAGTCATTTAGTACGGTACCGGGCTATTATCGCCGGCTGTCCGATGAGGTTTTACGCACCTTATGATATGTAGATCCTACACATTTCTGGGGAAACAAATGCACGTTTATTCCCAAAGATATTCTTTCAATTGATGTTTTGGTGATAGAAGTAAAAAAAAGTGCTGTCTAAATCCCGTCTACGCAAGGTTGAGATCTGGTCACTGAGAAGGTCATAGTTCATATCGAACCCTTTAGTGATCCTGTAGTTGTGGATGGAGTCAGAATAAAGCACTGTCGTCAAAATGGGTCGAAATTGGTTTGCATTGGTATTTCACTCATTCACTCAGCGTCTATACCGCTTTGTCCTGTATTTCGGGTTGTGGGGGGCCTGGAGCCTATCCCAGGAAACTTAGGGCACGAGGCGGGGTACACCCTGGATGGGGTGCCAATCCATCACAGGGCACACACACACATCAGATGAACACCAAATAAACCTAATCTGTATGTCTTTGGACTGTGGGAGGAAACTGGAGAACCTGGAGGAAACCCACCAACGGGGAGAAGATGCAAACAGACCAAAGGCGGGAACTGAACCCTGACCCTGGAAGTGCAAGGTGACAGCGCTAACCATTGGTTAAACTACACTGGCTAAATAATGAAATGCCCCAAACAAGCAATTCAAAGCGGCCGGTTTTTCACTTTTTTTTTTTTAGCTTACAAACAACTAATCATAACTGTGACTGAAATTCATAATGTGTTCATAATGTGCATCTATTCTTTATAATATACCTACACTATATGGCCACCTGAGGATCTAAAATCCCAATCCAAACCCATGAACATTAATATACAGCTGCTTCTCATGATAAGCTCCACTCTTCTGGGAAGGCTTTTTCACTAGATTTTGGAGCATAGCTTTGGGGGATTTGTATTTATTCACTTTCTAGAGGGTTACTGAGGTAAAGTGCGGATCGAGGAAAAGTGCTGAAGATCTTCCACTCCATCCTTGGGACATCATGTCTTCATAGAGCTCGCTTGATGCACAGATGCCTTCCAGTGGATGGAATGTATTTGTAGTGCTACAGCAGACAAGGACATTCTGTACAATTACGCGCTTCTCACGTTGTCTTAAAAGTTTAAAGAAGAATCACATATAGATGTGATGATCAGGTGTCCACATCCTTTTTGGCCATATGGAATGATATTCTTCTTCCAATATCAACTGTGTTGTCTTTCCTTGTACGTAGGGTTGTTCTCTTAAGTTTATATACCCTGGCAGGATTTGTGAAATATTGGCGATCATGTATTATCACATAATTGTTTGAGCTCTTAGTAAATCATACTGATAAGAGAAATTATCCAAATGGTCCGGTCAAAAGTTTACATACGATTTGGCCTAACGTTTGGTCTTATAATATACACACACACACACATCTGTCTAAATGACTATTAAGGCTACGTTTTCACAACTGTGACTTCGATTGTAATTAATATGTGTGTATAAATAGCCTCTGTACATGTCAGTCTCAGGCTGCACTGACTTTAGCTCCTTAGCCAAAGCCGGAGAAAGCCAAAGGACTGTCACAAGATCTTCAAGAAAAAGGACTTCAACATTATAAATCATTTATTCATTCATTCTCTATAACGCTTATCCTGTACTGGGTCACGGAAAGCCACAAGGCATATGGCGCACCCTGGGCATGGTGGCCATCTATCACAGAGCGGGCACACGCACACATATTAGGAACGGCAATTTGCATGTCTTTAGACTGTTGGAGGAAACCGGAGTACCCGGAGGAAACCCACCTAGCATGAGGAGAACATGAAAATCAGGAATCGAACCTGGACCCTGGAGCATAACTCTAAGTAGGTGAGTAAGTACAGTAAGCAGTTAGCTGGATTTAAGGACATATAAGGACACATAAGGACTTAACAAATAAGGACATGGGCCTTTTTTTTTCCGATGAAATCTTTTTTTTGGTGGCCAGTAGGAAGACACGCCCACTCCATATCTTCTACAGTTTATCGAGTAGTAGATCTACCCTTACTGACTGTAGCCCGTCTGTTACTCTGTGCAGACGTCTTGTCAGACACAGTCTTCCACCACATACCCACCCCTGAGCACGTTATTTGGGTGGTGAACTAT
Organism: Clarias macrocephalus; assembly: GCA_011419295.1. Lineage (NCBI taxonomy): Eukaryota > Metazoa > Chordata > Actinopteri > Siluriformes > Clariidae > Clarias > Clarias macrocephalus. Next base: position 28,913 of record JAAGKR010006350.1, on the reverse strand, counting down.
TCCCTGGTTTAGAGGGTGTCTGGTAAATTGCGCATGGCAAAGCGTTGCCTACGAATTGCACCTATTATGCTAAATGGTCCTGATACAACGGCAGAACCATGTAGCTACAAAATAGGAGTAGATCTTAAACAGCGATTCGGTTTAGGATTGTAATTTAAAAAATATTTGGTTTCACGTGTAGGTGCTAGGAGTAACATGCTTTTTAAATAGAGAAGAGTTCAAGTCAAAGTAGGACTTTAGATTGTACAGAATAACAGAACTCAGTACTGAGAGTTAAAAACTCCCGTTATTTCCCCATATAATCTCCTGCTACACTAATGCGCTTATACCAGTGTTTCACTAGTGCTTGGACAGCATCAAGATAGAAAGTTTTCTTAGTACGCCAGAGCCATGATCAGACTGCCTGCTTCACATCTGAAACTCCAGCCTCCCAGGAACTCCTTTAATGTGCCAAACATGTGGAAATCGAGGTCAGGACTGTACGGCGGACGTGGCGATAACTCCAAACCGTGTTCCAGTGATGTGCAAGTGGTGGTGGTGAATGATTGTGTGTACTCGTGAGGGGATCATTTTAGTGACTCGGTTCTTTGAATCTCGTTCATCAAAATGAACTAATCTTTTTTTCAGCCATTTAGTTCATTTCATTCTATTGATCAGAAATAAAATAAAATGTTACATTTTCAATAAACAGACCCCCAACACGTCTACATACGCACATTTTGGCTCTAGTTACAGTAATAAAAAATATTCCAATGCAGCTAAGGACATATTATGATAAACAGAATCACCTCTCGGATCTTCTGGTCTGAGTCGTTCGTTCTTTTGTCACGTGACTCCCATAGAGGCTATGCAGCGCCATAGATTCAAAAGAACGAACGACTCGGACTAGATGACTCATGAGAAGAACCGTTCAGTTCTGTTTCCTGCGTAATGCATAGCAAAGTGTCTATGAGAATCTCGTGACAAAAGGATAAATGACTCAATTCTGTTTCCTGTACATCACCTAGGGAGGTTTCGCGATGCTTTGCGCATGCGGGCCCAGTAAAAAATGAACAAATCACTCTCTGAGACTACTCGTTCTTCTGAGTCACGTTAAAGATTCGCTCAAACAGAACGAATCGTTTATGTTCCCACAGTCAGAGTCGTCTCTTGCACAAGTTGGCCACAAGTTATCCGTTATCGTACTGAGCTTAAAGCGTCTATAAACACCAATAGCCTTAACGCCTTCATTCACCTGAAATTTCATCATAAGTCTCGGTTTGACCTGAACAACCCCAGTGCATAAAGTCAGAAATTTACATCATAAATCCTACAGGTTGATTAATGCAGTTTGTCCCTGTTAATTACACATAATGACTACATCTGATAAAATTGACATTTCCTGTTTAAAAAATGACTTCCTGGCAAAAACTGCCAAAGATATTTATTTTTAATCACATCTCCAGCGATCTTAACTACTCCGCAGTGTAATATGTCTACGTAGGAAGTCTTGTTATGACCACTGATTACACACTTTCTCAAAACTGTAGCACAAAGGAATGTCCTAATGATGACTCCTATATATTTTATTATAAATGAGGCGCTAAAATCATGCAGTACAACAAAAACATCAGTCCACTGCGTAACACACGCCCCTACTAGGAAGTGTTCCCAAGTAAGGTTTTTTTTCTTTCTTTTTTTTTAAATTGATCAAAAGTAAGAAAGAAATGAACAGCGTTTGTGTGTGTGTGTGTGTGTGTGTTAGAGTGTTAGAGAGAGCAAGAGAAATTAAGCTGAGCCAAAAAGTGTGACTTGGTTTAATATTTTATAATTGCCAAGGGACATTCCAAGATCAATGAATTTTTTGCCTGAGACGCACATCAGAAAGAGATGTACTTCAGTCTTTTTAGGGAACATTGGTCTATTTAATTCGGGTGTCTGATGCATGTGAAATACGCTTCTCCTGGTCTCCTTCGGGTCCTGGAGGCATGGCTGCGGGCGAACATTACCACTTTTAATGGGCAGCCCTCAGAAGAGGCGAATAAGCCAATAACCCATCCATGCTAATGGGCCCGTCTGTTTATTCACTCTCAGCCCTTCTCTTCGGCTAATTTTAGCCTCGCTGGCTTTTTCCACACACACACACACACACAAATAAATAAAAATGGGAGGAGGGGGCGGCTGTTTAAATCTGTACTACAACAAAGCACGATCTATATACCAGACGCCGTTTGGTGTTGGGGAAAAAAAGATGGAAAGGCACAATGGAAAGCTGTTCTTCGGCCCTGAATAGGTGACACTTCTGGTTGTTTTCGGTGAGCTCGTCCCTGAGGTGAGGCCTTCAAGTTACGGTCAAGTAACCATCGAGTACTTTTTAAGTGAAACATGACCATAGAAGGCGGACAAATAAGAAAGATATACTGTGCTCGTGGATATTCTACGTACTGTAGAACAGCAGAGGGACGGCGGAGCGGACGTCTCACTAGCGAACGGACACGAGCAGAGATGAGCAGAGATCCACCTCGCCACACCGGGTTCATTCATAATCAGGAGCTTAAGCGGTTTAGGGCAAAGTGTCCCTTTAAGCCTTGTTAAAAAGTGAGAGTATGACCTAATTAAAGTGCTGGCTTTCACACTGACTTTCACACCACCGCAGGAACAGGAGTACACACACACACACACACACACACACACACACACACACACACACACACACACACACACACAAAACTACAGTTTAGTTATCTACATTATTCAATGTAGTACATTTATATACACACACACACACACTATACATACTATATATATAAAATGTGGGATTTTAATATTGCATAGAATCATCACAGAATACAAAAGTCACCATTTAATTAGGGTTTAAATAATATTTCAATTAATTGATGCAAAGAAACTGAGTATCTTCTCATTTCTTAACAAACTATGCTCTGGAGATCACTTGGTGAAGTTGCACCTTTAAAAATCTCCACTAATCACCAGAGCTATGTTTAATCGTTAAAGAGTGTTTCCACACACACACACACACACACACTCCCACACACAGTCTTATAAGAACTCACAGGTTTGGGACTAAACATGTGTCTGTCCATAAGAAAAGTGAGTGAGACTCATTAGTAAAAAAAAAAAAAAAAGCCTTCGGTTCGCTAGGGGGCATAAAGATTTGACATTGGAGCGATGGAAAATGTTCATGTGATCCAGACTCACCCAATTCTAGAGTGACAGACGTATCCGAAAGCACATGAAACTGCGCACCCATCATGCATAGTGTCCTCTGAACACATGCATAGTGTCGTCTGCTTCAGGTGCTCAGGTCTGGACTCGGCATCGTCATATGACAATAAAATGAAGTCAGCTGACGACCTGAATGCACTGAATGACCGGGTTATCACATCTGCGGATGTCTTTCTTCCCAGGATTCAAGCTGTGAAAGAGCGTTTCTAGGAGCATGAAGAATCATTTTCACAGTCAGTCAGTCCTGACTTTAAGCCAGTTGAAAGTACTTGAGAAGGTGATGGAGATGAGTTTGTTTAGCGCCTCGACCTTTTGCTCATCAATACAAGATCGCAGCCAAAAAATTAATTCATGCAACTGTGGATGGAAATAATGTTGCATAAGATTTAATAAGTTTAAACACTGGCCCGGTGCACATGCTTCATAATTACAGCTAAAAACGGTCCAACGATCCAAGTGTGTGCCTTTTCTTTTTTCCTTTTTGCCCAAGCAGTTTATCATGATTATCATCAGATGCTATTTATAAATCTATAAATAAAGTTACTCAATGCAAAAAAGTAACTGAGTGGACATGAAAACTGTTGTAAAATACTTTAATTTACATAAATGCACAGCGAGATCATCATTATACATTGTGAAGATGATTATTTTTACTACAGTTACACAAAATTAAAAAGGGTAGATCAGGTATAAAAGAGTATATCTATTTTCCTGTTTGTATTTAAAACTCAAAATTCATTTATTTTTATTTTTTCTTCTAATATCCTCATCTCACACATTTTTATTAAAATGTTCAAATTCACTGATTACGTCTTGTATTATCTTTATGAAGTTCATATTACCTGTACATTGTTTTCCATAATAATGGAAACCGAAATAAACATGCTTGACTGTTCTACTAGAAATAAAAAGGGCTGTAAAAATGAATTCTTACTATTATTTATTATCTGGGACTATAATATATGTACTGTATATAGAAATATATTAAAGTAGAAGAATTCTAGTTTCTGTTTAATGCATAAGAATGTTTGACTTTTTACTTTCTATTTGAAATGTATTGTATAAATATGATTTTTTTTTTTAAAATAAAGTGAATTATTTCACAAACAATATTCTTGTCTCTTAAACAGTTCCATCTTGCAGTATATCTCCTGAAAACAGGACAACAAGTAACACACACAGGAAGTACACACGAGGCTGATATTTAATTAATACTGTGTACACTGTATTGCCGCGCTACTTAAATGAAATATACTAAATTATATTACTAAAAAAAAAAAAAAAAGAAGAAAAAAGAAGAAAAAAGAAAAATGAAGCAAATCGTATGCAAACAGGATAGTTCAGATTTTTCAAAAAGCTAAATATATTATGCAAATAATAAATAATTTAACAACATTACCTCACATGATAAAACTATATCAGGTTTTGTTCACGGCCTAAGACTTTCAGTTTAAACTGTACATAAATAAATTATTATAGTTTAATTGTTTAATTAAAAAAAAACTCTTCTTGCACAGTAATTTCAGCATGTTTCACTTATATTACCATGAACTGAATACTTGCAGGAAAAAAAAAAAAAAAACCCTCGCTGTTCCTTAAACAGAAACTCGATTAGACTCCACCTGGAGCCAGTGCGTCTGCAAACAGGTGTTCTTCCTCATAATCATCCCCTTCTCGAGCGCAGAACCGGGAGCCTTAAAGATTAAAGTCACTCTCAGGACGGCGAGTGTTTCAGGCTGTGCTGCACACTTTAATGAAACCGAAATTCATGGAAAAATATAATAATTGCAGAGGTTTGCGCGATGTTCGACTGAGAACGTTCGGTGCACAGTGGCGGCCGATCGTTATTATTCAGAAGCTCGTTATTTAAACTGAGACGTTTCGACAGAAATCCTCACAGGAAATTGAAATCTAGCTGAACAACCAGATTGTTTTATTTGCATAAGTTTTTTTTTTTTTTTTTTAAACAAACTCATATATCTTGACTCCATCTATATATGCAGGGGTTGGACAGTGAAACTGAAACGCCTGGTTTTAGACCACAATAATTCATTAGTATGGCGTAGGGCCTCATTGTGCGGCCAATACAGCATCAGTTTCTTTGGAATGACGGATACAAGTCCTGCACGGTGGCCAGAGGGATTTTGAGCCGTTCTTCTTGCAGGATAGTGTCCAGGTCACTATGTGATGCTGGTGGAGGAAAAACGTTTCCTGACTCGCTCCTCCAAAACTCCCCAGAGTGGCTCAATAATATTTCGATCTGGTGACTGTGCAGGCCATGAGAGATGTTCAACTTCACTTTCATGTTCAGCAAAACACTTTCTTGTCACCTTGCCTTCAGGATACAATGTTTGAACCACTGGGTGCACATGGTCCTCCAGAATGGTTCGGTAGTCCTTGGCAGTGACACGCCCATCTAGCACAAGTATTGGCCCTAGGGAATGCCATGATATCACAGCCCAAACCATCACTGATCCACCCCCATGCTTCACTCTGGGCATGCACCAGTCTGGGTGGTACAGTCGCTTCTTTGGGGCTTCTCCAAACCGTAACTCTCCCTGATGTGGGAAAGACAGTGAAGGTCGACTCCTCAGAGAACAATACATGTTTCACATTGTCCACAGCCCAAGATTTTCTCTGCTGGCACCATTGAAACCAACGTTTGGCATCGGCACGAGTGAGCAAAGGTTTGGCTATAGCAGCCTGGCCATGTACATTGACCCTGTGGAGCTCCAGATGAACAGTTTTGGTGGAAACAGGAGAGTTGAGGTGCATATTTAATTCTGCACTGAGGTTCATGTTTTTGGGATACAATGCGGGTTAGCACGCGGACATCCCTTTCAGACGGCTTCCTTTTGCGTTACTCCTGTTGGATGTGGTTTGTCCTTCCTGGTGGTATGCTGACATTACCCTGGATACCGTGGCTCTACTTCACAAAGACTTGCTGTCTTGGTCACAGATGCGCCAGAGAGACGCGCACCAACAATTTTTCCTCTTTTGACCTCTGACATATCACCCATAATGTTGTGTGCATTGCAATATTTAAAGCAAAACTGCACTATTACTCTGCTAATTAAACCTTCACACTCTGCTCTTACTTGTGGAAAGTGCAACCAATGCAGATTGGTCAAATTGAGCCATGAAACCTCCAACACTAACGTGTTTCAGTTTCATTGTCCAACCCTTGTAAATATATTGTTGGAATGCTAAAACATGTTCACTCTCAATGATGAAAGCTGGAAGCGCTTTATGATAAAGCTTCCTCACCTGATATTATTTAAATACCGTGCTTATCAGAGAGGAGTCTCAAGGCCACCCGGAGGCCGGTGATGGATAGCAGGGTCGATGATGGACATCCAGGAGATCCCTGACTGGGTTTATTTAACTAAAATACTTTTATAACATCTTCATAAAACCAAGATGTGATGTTAATGTGAAACATGTTAATATTGTAATATCATACATTAATATGGCGGCACGCTGGCTTAGTGGTTAGCACTGTCTCCTGGCACCTCCAGGTCCTGTGTTCGATTTCTGCGACAGGTCTGTGCGCATGTTCTAAGTTTGAATGTTCTCGCCGTGCTTGGGGGGTTTCCCCCCACAGTCCAAAAACATGCAGATTAGGCCAACTTGCTCTCCTAAATCGCCCGTAGTGTGTGAATAAGAGAGTAAATGTTGACCGGATGTCCTACCACGGCTGTACAAATGGGAACGAATACACTGGCCTCCACCATCCCAGAGGTTCCTAGATGGATGGATGGATGGATGAATGGATAAATTAATATACACTTTCTGGCCTAAATAAATAAATTCATAAATAAAGAATCCTCTCTAAATGTGTATGATTTGGCCTCGAGACATGACAGATGAATCTGAGCGGTGAAGCACAAGTCCCATTATGAAACAGCCATTCATAAGTACAAAGGTCGGCCCAAAGAAAAGTCGCCGTTAGCTTTGATTACAGCACACGATGTGGTGTCGGGTCATGTGTGAAAATGGTTCCTCATGCTCCCAGGACCACTCTTTTACGATTTGTCCGTGCCATCAGGGAAGAAACCCTCCATAGATGTGATATCCTGGTCATTCAGTACATTCAGGTCGTCAGCTGACTTCATTTTATTGCCACATAACGTTGTTGAGTCTAGACCTGAGCAACTGAAGCAACCCCATATCATAGCACTGTCTCCAGAGACTGGCACAGTGGACACTATACATGATGTGTGCATCGCTTCATTTCGCTCTGGAATAGGGTTAATCAGATCACACAACCTTTTTCCATTGCTCCAAAGTCCAATCTTTATGCTCTCTAACAAAATGAAGGCTTTTTAACAAGTGGTTTTCTTATGGACACACAACCATTTAGTCTCGATCATATTTCGCGTGTCTGTGGAAATGCTCTTATTTTTACTATTAAAAGTAAACAGCTCAGGTTTTTACTGTTGGCTTTTTACCATGCAACTTCACCAAGAGTTTAAGTGATCTCCATTCAATATTTTTTCCAGCCTCATTTCATCCACAAAGTTGACAGACTATCCTTCCAGGTTTTGATAATGTGTTCTTAACCCAGTTCCGGTAATTCAAAATCCCGTTAGTTGTTTTCTTTGCTTGATGCAGCCCAATAATTTGACCTTCTGAAACGACGACGACTTTTTTTTTTTTTTTTTGGCCAGGCAGTGTTTTCCATAATAGTGTATTAGGCAGAGCATTTCACCTGAGCATTAATACAGAATCAAAAACCTTCTGTAAAGTAACAAGCTCTTTTTTTTTTTTTTTTTTTTGCTTTTTAAGTTTATTGTGGCTATTTTAAATTGGAAAATCACAAGAGGGGAAAAAAATCTATATCGCACATGCCTGGGTTGCAGTCATACATACGGCTCGCAATGCACACTTTACTCAGTTTCGCTTCTCGCTGTGAGCTGGAAAGAAGATCTAAATTGCACTCCAGGCACTAAATTTCCCTTGACTTGAGCCTCATTTTTCTTGTGTCAGAAAAAAAAAAAATCAAATCAGCGCATTGCAAAGCAGATCAGTACTGTTTATGTTGGCAGTTCTGTCGCCATCTTTATTTTGCCTACCCTATACATTTCAATGTCTCCAATTTCCCCCCTGTTCTGCCAGCTCCTAATGAAATATCATTTGCAGCATTTTCGCTTGGATTCGCCCTCGGGCGTCAACCTTTTCCGGCAGCCGACAAAAATAATAAAACCCCAAAAAAGAGGCAAACTTTAATAAATAGTAACATGAAATCCATCAGCGCTGCGGTAATGTCACAATACAGAGCTGCTCGAAAGCATCAAACGGAATTACACCGACGAGATGGAAAGAGAAAACAAGAGGCTCCATGCTGAAACTGCGTGTGCAGACTGAATCCCGAGCTGAAATGGTGACAGACATGAAGTCGAATTCAATTTCCAGTCAATTTATATTGAACAGATTTGTAAACAAGCGTAAAACGTCGGTGCAGAGCTCCAGAGGAGCGTACAGAGAGCGAAGAGAGTACAGCGTGAAATACCTTAGGGGTGCAAAGGAGGCGTGGCCCACTGTATTCATCTACTGTCTCAATAAAAGAGGCGTGTCCTCGTGGACAATTTATTTATTTAATTTATGAGTCTTTAAAGTTAGACGTGCTGTGCTGCCTGTTCATTCGGTTCTCCGAAGGTTTGGTCAAAGTCCCATGAACTGTTCATGAGGAAATGCGGATAGAAAAAAGGTGTGATGATGACGGTTGATGTGCAACGACGACGCCAACGCGAGACGACGGATATAGAAAAAGAGCGTGACGAAGTTACCAAAAGACGTCATATTCTCCAGCACGCTCAGTAAAAGCTAACAGCTGTTTTATTTACAGTACTGTGCAAACGTCTTGGGAACATCCAAACAAAAGCCATAAGCAATGATGGATACTGTAGATAGAAGTGTCCCACCCACTCCTGAAGAAATTATGACCAATCCTGTCTCTTTTGACACTAAATTGAACAAAATGTAGCTTTTAGTATTTAGAACAAAACAACTATTTTATAATAAAACAGAAATCACTTATTTGGCTTCAAACTTAAGATCACGGTTCTAATTTTTCACAATTCGTTGATATATACATTATATACATAATATTATTAAATTCCTTGTATGTAACACTTAGATTAAATTCAATTACTGCAGGCCACTAGAATAATTAGTATTAGTCGCATTTAGTAAAAACTCTAATCCTACATATCCTACAGAAGTTCAAATAATTAGTTCATCAATTTCTGTTCTCATAAACGAGTTTTTGCGTGAAGCCGTGTGTAGCCATTACTCACTTACCAGGTTCATGAATTTCATACATAGAGTTTATATACATCCATCCATCAAACTAGAAACCTCTGTAATCTGATTAGGAACCGTGGAGGATAATGGTGATTGCCACCACTGTTAATTGGGAACGGCAATTAACCTAATCTGCATGTCTTAGGAGGAAACCAGAGGATCCGAAGTACGGGGAGAACATGCAGGAGGTTGTGTAGATATTGTGAAATTAGCATTGATACAAAATATCACATTCAAATATCATTCGAGTGTAAAAGCTTTACATTTTGGAATCACGCGTCTACTACAGACGCACCAGGAGTTCCTGCTGGTTTAAGTGGTTCAGGATCTTGCTAAACGTCCCTACACTGATCCTGAGACTTGAACTTACGACCTTTCTGGAATACGCTGTGCTTCGACGGAACTTGACAGTAATTTCGAGGATCAGTGTGTCGTACTGAATATTAAACCGTTGATTATGTGTACAAGAATATTCTGTATTGCAGCAGCCCTGAGGCTAGGCTCGGCATCCCAGCATTCCTTTTCCCCACTCGGTTTTCCTGCTAGTGATGGATGTGTGGGCCGGAGCCAGCAGGATCGAGAAACCCGGCCCTGGTTACTGCGGCGCCTCTGCGGTGCCAACTTCACGGCGAAAAGAAAACTGCAGCCGGGTTTCGTTCTTCGCAAACTTAATTATATCAAGATTAACAAGGGAGGTAATTAATTTCTTTAAGATTGGTATCTTCCAAGTGCCTCGGGCTCGACTTTGTTGTCAAAACTGTATATTTAACCATTATTCCGGGGCAAAGTTTCTCAGGCTGTAATAAGACAAAAAAAAAAAATCCCCGGTTCTGCATGAATATGCTAATATTCGAGGCGTCTAATCTAAACTCTGCCGCTAAAATATTAGCCTAGTACAAATGTATGATTATGTACATATATTTAGCATGAAATCAGAGTCTGGCGCTTTGGAAATGTTGTACGAAACAACGGAGATGCTTAATTTTCTTCTGCAGCAATCCAGCAGCAGAGTGCATTACAGAAAGCTGTGTGTTCTGCTGTTGGTGTAATGGCGGTGCTGCTAGGCTTCATTAAAGCAGCGCGCACACACACACACACACACACACACACACACATACACACACACACTCACACACACACACACCTCCATAAAATGGCCGCCCTCCAGGCCTCACACACACACACACACACACACTCACACACACACACACACACACACACACACACACACACACACACACACACACACACACACACAGAGCTATTGTTCAGGCCGAGCCGCAGGCCAAATGCTCTACATGAGCACGGGGGAAACTAAAAACACTAAGAGCCCATTTCCCGTGTGACGTGCCGGCTTCCAGAACCTTCCACACCATCGCCTCGGGGTCCGAGAGAGAGAGAGAGAGAGAGAGAGAGAGAGATGCTGATACTCTACTGAATCCGTTTCAAACATTTCAGCTTTCTATATTTAAGCTTCAGCTAAACATTGCGTCAATGTGCCTAAAAAAAAATGTCAAAATACGTCCATTCTGTAAACATACTTAATCTAAACTGACCGCGCTCTCTTCCTTTCCATGGCTCTGGTCATTACTTTACAAAACTCATCAGTGTCAACCGATGAACAGACACAAATCTTCTTTTCTTTATTCTTCCATCAAAGACCAGACCAGCAGAGCGATGGCACTTTATCTGAACCGGTACGTGGTTAATGCTCCAAATATCCGGATCTGGATCCAGATTTGGATTCGACCCCAACGTGGGTGTGGCCTAAATTGAAAACAGTGGTAGAAACCCTGGCGCTGTCAGCGTGCCGAGTGAAATCTGGCCCTGACCTCGGCTACATCATTCCAGTTTATGACTGATCTCAATTAAAAAGGTTCGAGGAACTGTTTTTTCTTCTCTTTTAAAATCCCACTCTTACCACTTATTATTATTATTATTGTTATTGTTATTTTTTGTTTATATCTGTCTACAATATTTTCTATGTGGTTCCACTTTCCAAAATGTAAACAAATTCATATCCTAATTTAGACCAGCGCGATCCCGACTAGGCCGTTCCTAAGGATGAATGAATGAATGAACGCTGCAAAGGAAGTGTACCTTGACCGTGGTAAGGAACATGTTCCACAAGCCCACATGAAAGTAAAAAACTCCCCCACTGGGTGACTTTTTTTTTGTTTTTAGGATCTGTGTACTTCTAGTCCTAATCAGATTAAACTTTTTTGTAAACTACATGAAAAAAAAGAAAAGAAAAAGAAGTTTTTGTTCTTGTTTAGAATTATAAGTTCAAGCTGAATATCGGATTCCTATTTGATTACATTCCTAATAAAGTTGTTTGCCGTCTGACCTTTGACTGTCACAAGATAAAAGCAGACAAGAGAAGGTGAAATTAAACATATATATATATATGTGTGTGTGTGACTCACTCACTCATTCATCATCTACATCACTTAATCCTGTATAGAGGGTCATGGGGGCCTAGAGCCTATTCCAGGAAACTTAGGGCACTTAGGCGGGGTACATCCTGGACAGGGTGCCAATCCATCGCAGGGCACACACACACACACACACACACACACACACACACACACACACACACACACACACACACTATGGGCAATTTGGGAATGCTAATTAGCCTAATCTGATTGTCTCTGGACTGTGGAAAGAAAAAAACAGAGTACCCCGAGAAAACCCACCAAACACAGTAGAGAACGTGCGAACTCCATGAATACAGAGGAGCCAGGAATGCCAGGAATCAAACCTGGCCCCTGGTGGTGCAAGGCAACAGTGCTAACCAGTAAACCACCGCCATGTGGAGGCTGTGGTTGAGATCATCAAGCTAATTTTATTATTACACAGAGACAAACCAAATAAATACAAAATGCAGTTTTTAAATGATGATTTTAATTAACGGAAATAAAACTGTTCAAACCTATCAGGCCCTAAAGTAAATGCCCCCTTGAACTAAATGAATGAACTGCCACACCCAGGCCTTATTACTGCCAGACCTGCTGAATCAAGAAATCATTTATGTAGTACCTGTCTGACAAAGTGAAGTCTAAGTCTAAAAGATGTCTAAAAGCAAGACGGTATAAAAAAACAAAACAAAAAACACTTATCGGTCATCAAGCCAGTTCCAAGGCTGGTCTCGGTCAAGTGTGACAAATGAAACGATTTAAATAAAAATAAAATAGGAAGAGGGGGAAGACTACTTTTTCACATGAGTGTACATTGACCTTATACATGATGTGACTGCTGTCATACGTACAATACATAACGGTTCTCTCTGTCTCTCTCTGTCGAGCTACACATGGTACTCCTGAGCTGCCAGCGATCCCGTCCCCTTCTGCCCTCCGGACCCGTCTGACTCATCTTGGTGCTCCGCTTCTGGTCGGGATGCGTGTGGTGAGTGTCGGCGCTTCCACATGACCATGAAGACGGACTTATACCCGGCTGATGTGGACAGCTGTCCTCTGATGACTGGTCACTGCAGTCGCTCAATACTGTAGTTTCGGACGGTTCTTGAATCGCTCTCAGTGAGCGTCCAATAACGAACATGGACTCACTTAATGTACTGTAATAATGTATACACTTAAACACCTCTCCTGACTCCTGACACACAGATCAACCCCAGGTATCCGTTATCACCCAAATGAGGATGGGTTCCCTGTTGAGTCTGGTTCCTCTCGAGGTTTCTTCCTATTGTCATCTCAGGGAGTTTTTTCCTCACCACCGTCGTTCGCAGTTGATCATTATAATTAAATATACATATTTCCACACACTTTTCAAACTCATTTCAACATATATATTTTTATTCTGTAAAGCTGCTTTGCGACAGCGACCATTGTAAAAAGCGCTATATGTATAAAACTGATTAAGGCGCGTCTACACCGAGTCTTCACTGAGTATTTATTTCACATCCAGATGCACTGCATGAATCTTTTATAAAGCAGTCATGTTGGATTTATGAAAGAATTATGTCGTTAGAGGTTTTCGTGTTAAAGGTAACCTATTGTGCAAAATTCACTTTGAAGTCATTTTGAGATCTTCACATAAAACAACAGACCAATTTTAAAAATCCCTGCTTTTTGTCCTTTTTCCATTTTTGTATTGGCTTAAACAATACTCCTTAATGTGACCTCATATAAGATGACATCCTCTCCTCAGGAGGGTGTGGCTCAGCAGTAGCTCATTTACTCAAAAAAGTGTAGGGAGCAGGTTCAAAGCCCAGCACCGCAAGTTAGCACTCCTGGGCCCTTGAGCAAGGCCTTAAACAAGAAGAGAGATTTTTAAAAAAGTAAGTCCCTCTGGATAAGTGCGTCTGCCAAATGCCATAAATCTAAGATAGTGAAATACAGGAGCTTTAAATTAGGCCTCAGTGGTGATGATCATGATTGTTGTTGTTGTTACATGTGAATGCTTGAGGCGTTTATTAATCTGGCTTGTGGGGAAATAAAGGGAACAGGTTAAAAACTCTGCTTCCCAGCAGGCAGTGCGGCCTACTGCACAAACATGGCCACCAAGGACTAACCTTGGCCACGTTCGCCAGAGTCGTGATTGAACACACCTGCTTCTAATCACCACACACTGCATGCGCAGACTCTAAACCTCACCGCAGCAGTGTGTAGTAACATGTAGTAAACACGCTCCTGTCCGACTTTATGAAGCCTTTGAGTTGTGGTTTGATGACCAGAATTGGGATTTTTGTCATGACTTTGTCATCGTTGCTTGAACGTGCCGAGACTCTGCCTGTTTTTTTGGATTACGGTTTTGGACTCGTCTGCCCGGTGTTGGCAATTAAACCTCCTGTTTTATTTGTATTTGCATCCTTCTCCTCCTTCGTTATCCCCAACACTGCTTCATACTGTACAGGAGCATGAAACCTCAGCCCGTCTACTGAATTACTGATGCTATATCTGCATTTTTATTTCAGAAAATCCAATATTACTCAACTATGTGATGTTAAAATGTGCTCTAAAGTGCTTTTCAGGTTTGATACTTAAACACGAGGTACAGAACAGGCCGAGGCTCTGAATGTCATTTATCCCTGAAGTTTCTGCAGAAAGAATGTGATTTTATTCTGATTTTTAATCTGTACTTTAATAACTCTTAGTAACAATAACATTAGTGTGTGTGAGAGAGTCATTTTCTGTCAGTTTTTCCCCTAAACTGCTGAAACGCTGATAAAATGTGACATTGACCCACACGCCTTCTTAAGCTCTCAAAACCAAGGACACGCAGCTTTTACTTTTTCGGAAGCAAAAAAGCCTCAAGTCAGGAAATCGGCTCCGACGCGAACCTCACACTAAGACACAAACATTTCATTTAAAGAAACTTTCAAATGCGTTCAAATTTTAATGAGCACATGACCATTTCATGCACAATAATCTTCCTGTTTAATATCACACCGCTGCTGTTTAGCATTTAGTCATTTACTGTATTTCTGTCTACAAGGTAAATCACAAGTTTATATTAATGCACTCGTTATACAGGGACTTGCACCACACATGCTTGATGTGAACAGATTAAAGAGCATGGGGGTTTACTTAGTATCTACACTACAGACCAAAAGTTTGGACACACCTTCTCATTCAAAGAGGTTGAATTTGTATTATGGCAAGAAAAAAGCAGCTAAGTGAAGAAAAACGAGTGGCATCATTACTTTAAGAAATGAAGGTCAGTCAGTCCGAAAAATTGGGAAAACTTTGAAAGTGTCCCCAACTGCAGTCACAAAAAGCATCAAGCGTTACAAAGAAACTGGCTCACATGCGGACCGGCCCAGGAAAGGAAGACCGAGAGTCGCCTCTGCTGCGGAGGATAAGTTCATCCGAGTCACCAGCCTCAGAAATCGCAGGTTAACAGCAGCTCAGATCAGAGAGCAGGTCAATGCCACACAGAGTTCTAGCAGCAGACACGTCTCTAGAACAACTGTTAAGAGGAGACTGTGTGAATCAGGCCTTCATGGTAGAAGATCTGCTAGGAAACCACTGCTAAGGACAGGCAACAAGCAGAAGAGACGCGTTTGGGCTAAAGAACACAATAAAGAACATAATAAAGAAAACTCGCTGAATGAGAAGGGGTGTCCAAACTTCTGGTCTGTACTGTATGGAAGGAGTCTCCAGTTTCAGTGCTCTGTAGCAGTCAGGGGTAAAGCTGTAAGGTTAACCTCATCAGACCCAAACTCTAATGTCGTAATGTCACCTCTTTGGATTAATCTTGATCAATGTCTTCAATCAGGAAGACTTTTAGGAGAATATACCGTACAGTCAGGAAAAAGCATGACGTCCTGATACGAGTCTCGGTTTTCTGGAACTAACATCCGGGATGAAGGAGCTTGTATCTCTCAGTGACATGACAAACTATATTTGATGACTTATTAATAATAAGACAGCAGGAACGACTATTTATAACTGCTATATTGTAAAAGTGTTAACAGGAATAAAACACTTTATACACTGCTGTTTGTGTTACGGTTGCAGTAATTTCGCTTTTATCACAAAACTTTTGGGAACACCAATCAGCCTAATCTGCTAGTCTTTGGACTGTGGGAGGAAACATTGGGGAGGATATGCAGGAGACCGGAGACGGGAATCGTACCCTCAACCTTGGAGTTGCGAGGCCATAATGCTCACCACAAAGTCAACGTGCTGCCCTTAAAAATTATAAATGGTCAAATGGCTGCAGTTCCTCTATAATCCATCAGGTGGTGCACTCTAAACTAGTCGCACACAGGCAAGCAGCACAGCATTCCACGTGGTAGGAGCCAGTTACTCGCCGAGATTGTTTCATAGTGTAAAATCTGAAAGAAAAAAATTCGGATTGGGATATTTGTACAGTTATGATACAAAAATCGCAAAAGAATTTGAATCGGCACCTTGGTATCATGATAATATCGTATCAGGAGGTCCCTGGTGATTCCCATTCCTACTTAACACACAGTTTGAGATTCCTATTTTCTATGTAAGGGGGAATCTGGTGCATCTGGTGTATGGTTAACATACAGTACTTAAAGCTGAAGCGGAAGGTCTGGGTTCGATTCCCACCCAATGCCCAAACCCCCACCCACTGGAAGCAGTGCCAGTCCCAAGTCTGGATAAAATGGGAGGGTTGCGTCATCGAGGGCATCCGGCATTAAAAATCTGTGTCAAGCTTGTATGGGCGGACCGGATGGTCCATTGTGGCGACTTTGAAAGACCACCACTACTTAGAGCTGATCCTGTGGAGCGTCGCCTATCCCAGGGTTCGAGGCAGGGGGCATGCAGGGTAGAGTGGCAAACCATTGCAGGGCACAAGAACACACACAATATAATTACAATATGGAGTAATTTGGAAGCACAGATCAGCCGACAGCGCACGGGAGGAAACTGGAGTACTTGGAGGAAACCCAGACAGAATGGAGACCTGAATCAGACGTCCAGCCAACGTCTGGGCAAAACGGTCACGAGAGTGAGGAACGGACTTGCCAAAAGCTCCTGGAAGTTTAAATGCTAGATAAAAATGCGAAAAATATTGAAATTTTGGCATTCTGACACCACCAAAAACAGACCATTCTGCGAAAATACAACACACACACAACCTCTAACACTGCGACATGCACCATCTCGTTCCATCTCTCTCTCTCACACACACACATTACAGACCCTGTGGTCTTCCTGTTCGTCTGACCGAGCTGGTCATTTTCTCTGGTCCGTGGTGGGAGGGGAGAATCGGGAGGAGGAGGAGGAGGAGCGGCCGAGCAGAAAGTGCACACTCCGAGTTGGGATTGATTTACTTCATTAACCGAGATTACCAAGTTTAACTTACAAACCAGAGGTCAAAATTTCTCATTAAGGGGGGGAGCGCGGAGCACCGCGGGGCGACTGGACCGCTCTTATTACTGACTACACATTTCAATCTGTCTTTGATGTTCCGCGTTTCGCCTCCGTCCCTCCCTCTCTGCGTTTTCTCTCCCTCTCTC
Source organism: Clarias macrocephalus (assembly GCA_011419295.1). Lineage (NCBI taxonomy): Eukaryota > Metazoa > Chordata > Actinopteri > Siluriformes > Clariidae > Clarias > Clarias macrocephalus. The sequence goes on along the minus strand of JAAGKR010006350.1, from coordinate 11,422 downwards.
TCTCTTTCTCGTTCTCTATTTTTTTGGCGGAGAGGTTGATTTTAATTGTAGCTATAGAACAGAGCGCGTTTTGCCTGGAAGGCTGCCTCCTCGTCCACGGCGAGAGAAGCTTTAGTGGTATTGGGTGCTGTCCATAGCCTCAGGCTCATTTTAATGGCTCTCTCTCTCTCTCTCTCTCTCTCCCTCCCTCCCTACATTCCCTGCTCAAATTGTTTTCCACATGATTCCTGTTAATTTAGCTGCAGGAAAGGGCATCGGTTTTCCTTGTACTTTCCCCCTCCTTCTGTCTCTCTTTCTCTCTCTCTCTCTCTCTTCCTTTTTCATTCCTTTCCTGTCTCACCTTCCCTCACTTTTTTCACACATACCATTCTTTTTCTTGTTTTGTAAGCCTTTAAAATTAATTTTAAAGAAAAGAAAAAACAAAACAAAACAACAATTTCTATTCCTTCCTTCCTAAGGTGGATTTGGTTCTGTTTCAAACATCTGGAAACATGAATCTTTTTTTTTTTTTTTTTGACAGTAGCTTCTGTTCCTGAACGTTTCTGACCACCTCACTGACACACTTCTTTACTGTTCTGTCAGTCGGCTGTGTTCCAAACACCTGCACACACATTTGTGCACTTCTTTCGTCCGCTGCTTGTTTCCCAACCGCCTGGAGATGAACACTGCACTCACACACACTTTCCTACTTCCTCGTCTGCTGGCTGTGTTCCAAACGCCTAACCACTTCACTCCCGCTCGTTTTCTCACTTCAGTGTTGGCCGGCTGTGTTCCAATTGCCTGAAGAACACGCTCCTTGTGACCACTCCTTGACACGCTTGCTATCTCAAGGTTATGTTCCAAAAGTCCCCGACCACGTCAGTGGTCGACTTTGCTAGTCTTCTGTCAGCCACATTTAGCAGTTCCCTCTTCACTTAAACTCTGTCCTAGTTCCCTTTGCTTTATTTTCTTATGGTTGTGTTCCAAATACCCGGGGAAAAAAATCTTTCTACTTTCTTCACTTTCACTCACTTTTAAGTCCAGTTATGACTTGGCATGAAGCGGTCACCTGTGCGTCACTCCCTCAGAATGAAGTATGCAGGAATCAAGGAGTGTTTAAAGCACTTCACTGTCAGTACTTTTCCAAAAAAGTGAACCAGGTGCTAGTTCAGAGGCTCAATAACGAACCTTCTAAGAACTGGCTTTGTTTTTCCATGGGCTAGAGAATCGCGCCATTTCGAAACTGTTCGAATCCGTGCACGTCTTTACTTTCCCACTAATGCTAGCAGCGATGCTGACGGGAAGCACAACAGCTACGGCGAACGTCAGCATGGCTCTGCGAGGAGTTCTCCTGGCTTTCTCGTTGCTAGAAAGCATCTGAGCTGTTCATTTCATATCGAGTTCATTTTTCAAAGATGGCGGTCAAGAACTTTTAGTTGGTGGTGACGATCCTGCCCCGGCACCTGACATAGGCGGAGGTTCTTTGTTGTAGTTAGTGATGGGAAGTTTGGATCATTTTAGTGACTCGGTTCTTTGAATCTCGTTCATCAAAATGAACGAATCTTGAAAAATGAAATGAAACGAAGTCATTTAGTTCATTTCGTTCTTTTGACCAGAAATAAAATAAAATGTTACATTTTCAATAAACAGACCCCCAACACGTCTACATACGCACAATTTGGCTATAGATCCAGTAATGAAAATATTCCAATGCAGCTAAGGACATATTATGATAAACAGAATGAGCAGCTCACCGTCATATCTTCTGGTCCGAGTCGTTTGTCTTTTGAATCTATTGCACTTCAAAGCGTCTGTGGGAGTCACGTGACAAAAGAACGAACGATTCGGACTTAAAAGACTCAGCGGTAACGACTCATTTCTGTGTTTCCTGTACATAACCTACGGAGGTTTTGCGATGCTTTCCGCGTGCGCGCCCTGTAGAAAATGAACGGATCACTCTCCGAGATACTCGTTCTTCTGAGTCACGTTAAAGACTCGTTCAAAAAGAACGACTCGTTCATGAATGACCCATCACTAATTGTAGCCCAGCAAAGTGTCTGTGCCTCCATGGAAAGCTTTTTTTCTTTCTTTGTTTTTTTTGTTTTTTTGGCTGTCTGAAAACAAAAAACTGGTTAGCACCGGCTAATGAATACTTTATTTATTTTTCCTCGTAGTGTGCTTGTAGTGCACTTGAGAGTAAAAAGAGTTAACGTGGCCCTTGACTTCAACCAAAACTAAGAGCTCTCTCTCCCTCTCTCCCTCTCTCTCTCTTTCTTTTTCTCCCCTAATCCAGTCTTGCAGCGCTCTAAGGCCCCTTTGTTCCTGTTCTCAGATGACTCTGGATGGAGAGACACACACTCAGGCTATCGCTTACAGCCCTTTGGGCAACACGCACTCACACACATGCACAGTGGGCAGTTTCAGTCAGAAGCTCGCTCTCTCTCTCTCTCTCTCTCACACACACACATACCGGATCTCCAGTATCAGCATTATTATACTATTCCTAATTTCAGGTCATGGCTGAGCAAGAAAGAACCCTTTGGCTTGGATTAAAGCAGTGTGTGTGTGTGTGTGTGTGTGTGTGTGTGTGTGTGTGTGTGTGTGTGTGTGTGTGAGAGAGAGAGAGAGAGAGAGAGAGAGAGAGAGAGAGGAGCGTGTGAGTGTATCCAGGAGGCCCTTGAGTAACTTGTGAGGGGCCCTGAGTGAAAAGACACATTGCTTTTACACTGGAGGAGACATAAAGTGCTGGAGGGGCACACACACACACACGTGCACACACACCAACACACACACGCACAGCCCACACCATTGCCCAAGGAGATAAAAAACAAAGTAAGAAAAACTTCTCATGCATCACTTCTTCTTCTTCAGTTTTATCCATTATAAGATGGGTGACAATAATATATATTTTTTTTATCCCTTCAGAGACTTCAGAGTCATGTGTGTGTGTGTGTGTGTGTGTGGTGTGTGTGGAGCAATAATAATAATAATAATAATACCAACTGATGAACTCTAACAGGACTGCAGTGTGATGTGGCGTGTGTGTGTGTGTGTGTGTTTGCGTTGCTCTAACCTCGGTGCCCGGCGTCGCTCCGGGTGAGTCCACTTTGCGCTTTTTCCGCGGTCCGATGGCGGCAAGAGCTGTGAGGTTCGCGTCCCTCTGCCTTATCTGGGCCAGTTCCTGCTGCTGCATCTGTTCAGGGCGAAGAACATCGCGTTCAGATTACATCCTTATGAATAAATAAGAGAGCAGAAAATAAGCGAGGAGTAGAGCAGGGTTCAGACGGCAGTTCTGTGAGGTGCTTTGATCTCCTCATCGCCGCACCGGGGTCACTGGAATAAACGACAACAAGATGTCCTTAGTGCATGTGTTTTTAAATACTGACGAATTCATTCATCCGTCCAGACATCCTTAATCGCTCTATTCTTCCTGTAATCCATCCGTCCCTTCGACAAAATCAATCATCCGGCCATCCATCTCTTTATCTATCCATCTGTTCACCATCAACCGTCTATCCATCCTCTCATCCACTCATTTATTTCCTCCTCCATGTACATTTCACCCAATCCAGTCAGTCATCTACACACCACTGTATCTCTTCATCCATCCCTTGATCCATCCATTCATCTACTGTATACGTCTGTCTATTTATTTGTCCATGCACATGCACGTCCACCCATCCATCTCCCATCCTTTTATACACTCATCCTTTCCTTCACCTGTCTATCCAACTCTTTATTCATCCCCGTACGGTTCTGACCTCATGCCAAGCCATTTCCACATGTCTGGACCATTTAAGGAGTTCCTGGGAGGCCAGCGTTCTAACGTTCTACCTTGATGGTATCCAAGCAGATAAGTGGATTATTTTATACAGAAATAAAGTAAGTTTTTTCTTTTTTCATAACTGTGTTCTGTTATTCTGCACAATCAAAGAATGCAACAGGTTACAGCAGTGACATCTCATCTATACCACTTAATCCTGTATTCAGGGTCGCGGGGGGCCTGGAGCCTATCCCAGGAGACTTAGGGCACAAATCGGGGTACATCCTGGACAGAGTGCCAATCCATCGCAGGGCACACACTCACTCACAAACTCATTCACACACTACGGCCAATTTTGGGAACGCCAATTAACCTAACCAACATGCCTTTGGACTGTGGGAGGAAACCGGAGTATCCGGAGGAAACCCACCAAGCACGGAGAGAACATGCAACTCCATGCACACAGAGACGGGAATCGAACCCGGACCCTGCTAACCACCACACCACTGTGCCTCCTCAGCAGTGACATAAAAAAAGAAAATAATAGTGATAAAGTTTGGGGACGGTAGTGGTTAGAACTGTCACCTTGCACCTCCAGGGTTCAGGTTCGATTCTGTGTGCATGGAGTTTGCATGTTCTCCCTGTGCTTGGTGGGTTTCCTCCCACAGACATACAGATGAAGTTAATTGGCGTTCCCAAAATAGCCGTAGAGTGTTAGTGAGAGTATGAGTGTGTGTATATGTGTGTGTGCCCTGCGATGTATTGGCACCCTGTCCAAGCTTTACCCCGCCTTGTGCCCTACCTAAGTCTCCTTGGAAAGGCTCCACGCCCCCGCGACCCTGAATACAGGATAAAGCAGTACAGACGATGAGTTTGCGAGTAAAAGTGAGGCAAATAGTTCAAATAAAATCTATATAATTAAAAAAAAAAGTTTTGTCAGAACTCGCTCTTTGAATGCTATCTTCACATTTCGTACATTGCGGGACTCGAAACCAGAAAATATTCTGTCTGAATTTCTGTCCAGCCGATCGTGTCGCAGCATCAGTTGGCGACAAAGTTATCAGGCGTTCCTGAGGTTATCAGGGATGGTCCTTCACAGACGTACGGCCTTCTTTAAAACATTTACGCCACTTATTAGTTCATTAGCGCCGCCACGTCACTTCATATAACTGAGCTAAACTTTATAGGCTCATCCGTTTCCCATCTACTCATTCGTCTATCCGTCCGTCCCTCTGTCCATTTATTCATTTTTCAAACCCTCTCTAAAATATTTATGTGTGTGTGTGTGTGTGTGTGTGTGTGTGTGTGTGTGTGTGTGTGTGAGATGTGATGTGATTTCTCTCTGGCTGAAGTGAAAGAGGCAGTAGCTGCAGGTAATGTCACGCCTGCCTGCAGGGTGGCGAGCTCCAGCCTCGCTCGAATTCGCCTTTCAGAGGATAAGCAAGAGCCGGCAGACACACACACACACACCGACACAATCAGTCTCCATCTCACACCCACGTAATTGCACTGACAGTTCCACACACAATCATATGCACAGCTTTACGCATATGCATTTGTGCTCTCTCTCTCTCTCTCTCTCACACTCACACACACACACACGCACAGTTCTCCCAGCGTGTGCACAGTGAGGGGGTGGAAAGCTGTTTGCCCGCTGGGGCAGCAGAGTGAGGGCATGTTACCGGAGCGAATGGGGACAGCCGATGCGTTCTTTCATCAGGGAGAGACGGATAGAAAAACAAAAGGGAGAGATACTGGAGTTTCAGCACAATACGTCGCTTTGGAGGACAAGATACATCTAAAAACGCCATGCACCATTCAAGCTGTGCTGGAGGAAAGAAAAACAACAGAAAGTAGTGTAGTGGTAGAAAGTAATTTAAGCATAGAAGTAAAAAGTATATGAATTATTTTTACATCTTTTCCTGGTTCATGCTCATTTCCATAGATGATTTTTTTTTTACATTATTGTACAGCCGGAAAAGTAAAAAAAAAATGCAAAACTGGGAATTTGCTTTTCAACTCTAGTAATATCGAATAAAAAATCCAAAAGGGTAAAAAAAAACATGCATTTTTTCCCCCTTTTAAGCAAACTCATTGTCTGGCGTCACCCTTCACATCTGGTCGTCCTGATTTCAATCCCAATTAACGCATGTCGCAAAAAAGCTAGTACGAAAATACCAACACAGCACAACAAAGCTAGAGGGAAAAAAAAATAAGGTAGTCTCCGAGTCTATTAAAGTGTATACGTGAGTTGTGTATGAGTGAAGGAAGAGGAGCGAGAGAGAGAGAGAGAGAGAGAGAGAGAGAGCTGCACTTTCAAAATGGCGTTCCTCATCAGTTGCTTTAGGGTCTGTGTGCGTGCGTGTGCGTGTGCGTGAGTGTGTGTGTGTGAGTGCGTTCGGAGAGCCTGTGGTACAGCACGGCCTTTAGGCGGTTGCCACTTCACATTTCACACTGAAAGGAAAAAAAAAAAGCGAACCTGCTGGCATCAGAACCTTCAACACACACTCAGACACGCTGTAGACTGGTGCATGCGCTCATGTCTCTGACCAGACACTAACGAGTCAGCTCAGGTGGCGTCCCCAGTCCAGAAACAGAATCCACTTTGTTTATTAAGCACAAAGTTAAAAAAAAATATATACATTGATGTCCTTTATTCCATTTCAGAGCGTTTAAACTCCGCCCTTAGCCGCTTCAACAGAATCCCAGCTGTCCATCCTGTCCTGTCGACAGTCCTCTCCAGGTCTCTTATCGACGATCGTATCTTTTATAATTCGCGTCTCTACGGCGATGACCCGGCGATGACCTCGGAGGACGCCGGCGCCTGTCTCCCCGATGCCTGACTCTCGGCTCCGTCTCTCTCTGCCTTGCCTGGCATTTGGCACCAGACTCGATGCCCCGGGCGACTGCCAGAGCTGCAGATTTATGCCGCTTTGATAAATGTAGACCTCATAGCGCCATCTGCGATGCCAGCCGAGGGAGTGGGTGCGCTCTGAGACGAATCACCGACATGACGACGACGTGTGCCATTACACGGGCAGGAAGGCATGAAAACGCGCAGGGCTCGGGCTTAACGTTCAAATACACACATGTCCCTCGATATCCAAAATAAATATCTTTAAAAAAAAAAAAAAGATCGCAAATGGTGGATATCACTAAATCCAATCAGTACTGTTTCTACTGTAGCATACAGTATGTTCCCTTGATCTTGGTAAAAGATTTCCTGCATGGTACTTACCTACAATACACCTGTATTTTAAGCCCTGAGTACAACTACTGATTAAACTGAAGGAAACGTCGTTCAAGTCAAACCGGGATGTCAAAAAGTCAAAACGGTGACGAGGCTCTAATATCTGAATGGTGCAAACTTTTTAAAGAAGGCTGCCTGTCCGTGAATGACAATCGTGGTTGTGAACGTTCAACGCCTGATCCTTGAAAATCGATGGATAACTTGTTGCCAGTTGCAAAAGAGACTCATCTGTCTGTGGGAACTGCACACACAACCACTCACTAACACCACTTGCACGTTACAGGAATTTGGCTGGGAGTTATGACCACATCCTCCGTACAGTCCTGACCTCGCTCCAAGCCCTTTCCACATGTTTGGGCCATTAAAGGAGTTCCTGGGAGGTCAGACAACCCTGTCATGTCCCCGACGTTGGGGATGGGGAGAAATATCGATTCGGTACGTGAAATCAGTGTTAAGTTGAGTTTAGAAACTTTGGAGGCATCTAATCCTACAGTACAGGCAGTACACACGATTTGCATCCCGTCTGGTACTTTGCAAAGTTTACAGTAGCTGCTACTCAGTAAAAATGTAGCTTTTTTGCTTAATTTAATTTAAATGTTAAGTTAAATGTTAAACTCTTGTATTTGAAGTTAGTTTGTATTGTTTAACCGCTGCTCTTGGTTTAGAAGTGAGAAATCTAATGTTCTAAGGAAAGGACTAAATTTTTTACGCATTTAAAATTGTAACAAAATCAGAGGAAAAATTACAAAGGCAATAATATTGATCCTGGATGTTTATAAAATCATGATACTCATAGAATCACAATTTTAATCGAATCAGCACGGCGGTATCGTGATATGATCGTATCGGGAGCTGACTGGTGATTCCCATCCTTATCCGGCGCAATGAGAGAATTTTCTACCTTGATGGTTTTTAAGCGCTAGTGAAACACTGGGATAAGCGCATTAGTGTAGCAGGAGATTATATAGAGACATAAAGGGAGTTTTTACTCTTTATTGTGTCCTGCTATTCTGCACAATCAAAAGTCCCGCTTGGACTTTTTTTTTCCAACAGGTTGGAAATTTGTTGCAGCACAACCAGGATAACGCACTCCAGATATACACGATTAATCCACTTCACTCTGCCGTGCGTTATTCCTTATTTAGCTAAACTAAGTGCAAAACTTTTCTCCTCAACTAAATTCCATGGTATTAATTTGCTCGGGGATTTGTCGACCCTGAAGTGAAGTTGCTTCTCTGAGTGTCATCAAGTACCAAATAGGCCTGCAAAGAATTAAATTGCTGACCAAATTAGCTCCCAATGAGTTTAGCTGTTGATTACTTGGTTAACTCTGGATTCTGTCATATGACGAAATCACCACTCAGTGGAGTAAAGTGAACAACAACAGGATGGAGAAACTTTCACCACAAAAACCTACAAAGCGGAGAAGTATTCCACTCTTAGCTTGATGGATGGAAACGATTGTTTTTACTGTGACAGGCTGCCAAGTGCCTATAGATACAATCGCAAAAAATTGTTCATGTAACAACCTCAGCAACGACCTCATTTCCCTTCTCGTCTGTTTCAACCACTCACTCCAACTAATAACTGGTTCATGCCTTAAGTTAGATGTTTGTTTTTTTAATGCTTGAATGATTTATAGGTCACTAACAAAGAAAAAACATTCCTCTGAAACTGGTCAGGTACAAGGACTAGACTGGAAATTAGAGCTTTCCAGGGAAAAGTCCTTCAGGAAAGTCTGGAGAACTATTCTTCAAAACTACATTACAATTGTGAAGAAATGAACAACATACATTTAATTTATTCTTGGTATCATCAGGAATGTTCATGAAATGAAATTTATATTTTTGATTGAACGACATTGTCTGAAGTTAAATGTATAACTATAATCTGAACAGTTGATTATTTATTTGATTATGTCACAATAGTCGTTAGTTGCAGCTTTACTATCAAATATAGCGACTCAGGCTTTTGATGTCTGTGAGCAGAAGGTGAGGAGATGAGATGAAATCCGGCAGTGAGGTACCAGGTAAATAAGGTACCATGTGATAAAATACCATGTAAATAAGGTACCATGTGATAAAATACCATGTAAATGAGGTACAGTACCATGTGATAAAGTAGTAAATAAGGTAGTACCATGTGATAAAGTAGTAAATAACCTCTGCAGCAAAAAAGTGTAATAAAGCACCAAATGTGGTACCATGTAAATAAGGTACCATGTGATAAAGTACCAAATGTGGTACCGTGTAAATAAGGTGCCATGTGATAAAGTACCAAATGAGGTACCCTGTAAATAAGGTACCAAATGAGGTACCGTGTCAATAGGGTATCATATGATAAAGAACCAAACGAGGTACCGTGTAAATAAGATACCATGTGATAATTTACCAAATATGGTACCATGTAAATAAGGTACCATGAGATGAAGAACCAAATGAGGTAGCGTGTAAATAAGGTACCATGTGATAAAGTACCATATACCGTAAGGTGCCATGTAAATAAGGTACCAAATGAGGTACCATGTGAATAAGGTACCATGTGAAAAAGGACTAAACGAGGTACCGTATAAATAAGCTACCATGTGATAATTTATCAAATGAGGTATTGCGTAAATGAGGTGCCATGTGATAAAGACCATATAAGGTGCCATGTAAATAAATTACCAAATGAGGTACCGTGAGAATAAGGTACCATGTGATAATTTACCAAATGAGGTAGCGTGTAAATAAGGTACCATGTGATAAAGTACCATATAAGGTGCCATGTAAATAAGGTACCAAACGAGGTACCGTGTAAATAAGGTACCATGTGATAAAGTACCAAATGAGGTACCGTGAGAATAAGGTACCATGTGATAATTTACCAAATGAGGTAGCGTGTAAATAAGGTACCATGTGATAAAGTACCATATAAGGTGCCATGTAAATAAGGTACCAAACGAGGTACCGTGTAAATAAGGTACCATGTGATAAAGTACCAAATGATGTATTGTGTAAATAAGGTACCATGTGATAAAGGACGAAACGAGGTACCGTGTAAATAAGGTACCATGTGATAAAGGACCAAACGAGGTACCGTGTAAATAAGGTACCATGTGATAAGGTACCATATAAGATGCCGTGTAAATAAGGTACCAAACAAGGTACCGTGTAAATAAGGTACCATGTGATAAAGTACCAAATGAGGTACCATGTAAATAAGGTACCATGTGATAAGGTACCATATAAGATGCCGTGTAAATAAGGTACCAAATGAGGTACCGTGTAAATAAGGTACCATGTGATAAAGGACCAAACGAGGTACAGTGTAAATAAGGTACCATGTGATAAGGTACCATATAAGATGCCGTGTAAATAAGGTACCAAACGAGGTACCGTGTAAATAAGGTACCATGTGATAAAGTACCAAATGAGGTACAGTGTAAATAAGGTACCATGTGATAAAGTACCAAATGAGGTATTGTGTAAATAAGGTACCATGTGATAAAGGACCAAACGAGGTACCGTGTAAATAAGGTACCATGTGATAAAGGACCAAACAAGGTACCGTGTAAATAAGGTACCATGTGATAAGGTACCATATAAGATGCTGTGTAAATAGGGTTCCATATAATACAGTAGTAAATAAGGTACAATGTGGGACTCTTTTACACTGCACCAGCAGAAGGTGAGTTCCAGGTGCACAAGGACCCTCAGCGTGTGATCAGATGTACGATTGATACGAGTAGGAGGAGAAAATTCAGCAGTACCACTCTGTCTTTCTGTATTATATAAATAAACCACAGATCATAAAACCTTTGGACTCATCGCTGCACTAAACTGTTAATATGTGTTGCTTTAGTATCCTCGTAAAAATAAAAAAATAAATACAAAATAATAAAACTCATGCCCTTTTGGAAACACCGGAGCGCTGCTGTTCAAGTAATATTATTTACAAAGGTCAGGACCGGGACTGACATTTCTGCACTCGTGTCACCTTGTGTAAAAGTGTGTTAGGCGATATGAAGTTGTATACAGAAATCTGTACAATAATATTCTGCTGAAATAGTTTTTTGGTTCCTATTTTGATTTGTAATTGAAGCTGAGCAAGTGTAGAGCAGTGTGTGTGTGTGTGTGTGTGTGTGTGTGTGTGTGTGTGTGTGTGTGTGTGTGTGTACAGAAGTCTGTTTGTACACATCGTACTAGCTACACGAGCTACATACATTCCTTTCGCCATGATGCATGATCATCTTCATACTGTGTGTGTGTGTGTGTGTGTGTGTGTGTGTGTGTGTGTGTGTGTGTGTGTGTGTGTGTGTGTGTGTGTGATTCAGAATCACTTCATATAAAATCATCAAGGGGAAAGCTGAGCTCTGTCAGCGTCGGTGGTCAGACCTGCCTGTCTGTATCAGACTACACCTCATAACAATGACACACACACACACACAC
>JAAGKR010006349.1:0-35928 GCA_011419295.1 Clarias macrocephalus | reverse complement strand
AATTACGCTGGCTGAAAGCCCAGCATGTCTCAGTTGGTCCCGTTCAGGGGCCAAACGTGAAGGTTCCAGAGCTCGGGCCAGGGATGAAGTATTGTCCCTTGTGCCTGAGACAGAAGATCCCTCCTCACTGGAATCACCCAGGGTGAGTCGTTGAGGAGAGATATTAGATCCGAGAACCACACTCTGGTCGGCCAATGGGGGGCTATCAATAAGAGGCGCAACAGTTGATGAACAGTGACCTTCTGGCCTAGCTTGATTTCCTTCAGGGTGTTGAGAATGGATTCGACACGAGCAAAAAGACAACTGTGCCCGCATTGTGACCGAATCCCATGTGACACCCAAATATGTTATCCTCTGAACAGGAAGGAGAACGCTTTTTGTGGCGTTAAGTCTCAATCCTAAAGAATGAAGATGGGCTAGGACGACATCCCGATGTCGAAGCGCTAGCTCCTGAGACTGGGCCAGAATCAGCCAGTCATCTATGTAATTCAAAATACGGATGCCCTGGAGTCATAAAGGAGCCAGAGCTGCATCCATGCATTTTGTATATGTACGGGGTGACAGAGCTAGGCCAAATGGAAGGACCCGATACTGGTAAGCTTTGCCCCCAAAGACAAACCTCAGGAACTTCCTGTGCTGTGGCAATATTTCTATATTGAAATATGCGTCCTTGAGATCGATTGTCACAAACCAATCCTCTAGTTGAATTTGAGACACAATCATTTTGACAGTCAACATTTTGAATCTGGATTTCCTGAGATAGCGGTTCAAGCCGCGAACATCCAAGATCGGACGCAACCCCACCCCCCCTCTCTTGGGCACCAAAAAGTACCGACTGTAGTAGCCCGACTCTCTGTCTGGAAGGGGAACATGTTTTATGGCCCCTTTGCCCAGCAGAATCTTTAACTCCTGGGCCAGCAGATGTGCTCTGTCCGGTTTAACGGAAGTGGAGCCCACGCCGTTGAAACGCGGAGGACGATGTGCAAACTGAATCCTGTAGCCTGTGCCTACAGTCTTTTGTACCCAAGGAGATATGCCTGGCAGTAGTTTCCACGCTGCCAGCTTCTCCGAAAGGGGCATGAGCTTTGACACTTCGGCTGAATGGGTGGGTGTTAGGTGTTGGGTATCCTGAAGTATGGCAGGAGATACCCGAACACCCAACTCTTTGTTGTAGACCGGCGCTCCCCGAAACACCAGTGGTGGCGGGGATTGAACACCGGCCTCCAGGGAGTGCCAGGGAGGAGGCCCTGTTTTGTGATGAAAATCGAGGCGCCCCTCCCTGGGGGGGGAACACCCCCAAGGCCCCAGGCGCACGAATCTCAGGGCTTCTTCTTTGAAGAGAGGGAGCTCCTCAGATCTGGTCTTTTTGAGGCAGATTTCTGAGAAGGGCGGCGAGCCCCACCCCAGTCTTTACGAGGGGGTGTGCGGCTGGTCACGCTCTCCTTCTGGACCTCACGCCTGATAGGGGACAGACCTGGCCGGGGCCGGGTGGCCGACGGTCCCGGTTCTTGAGCACGGCGGGGAAGGAACCTCCCAAAAGCCTGTTCATATAGCTTTGCCTCCCGAAACCTAGTGGGGACGGAATTAACAGTGTCGCCAAAGAGGCCAGAAGGCGAGACGGGGGCATCAAGGAGGACAGCACGATCCTCATCTTTGATACCCGAGAGGTTCAGCCACAGATGCCTCTCCATGGATACCATGGCAGCCATAGAACGGCCCACAGCACGGGCCGTCTGCTTGGTTGCACGGAGAGACAGGTCTGTGGCTCGGCGCAGCTCTGCAAATGCCTTGTCATGAATAACCCCGCCGGTGCTCAGGTCCTTCAGCAGATCAGCCTGGTAAGCCTGCAAAACCGCCATGGTGTGCAGTGAAGCGGTCACCAAAGAAGGGGAGAGAGACGTTGAGGCTCCTCCCCCCGGCCACCCGACAGAAACCTGTCGTCTAATCTCGAACGCTTAGGGGAATCCCGCTTCCGCGGCCAGTCGATATGCAATCGCTCTACCGCATGCGTTACAACGTCTAATAATTCCTCATAAGCTCTGTGAGCACTGGAGGAGCGTTGTGAGGAGGCTACTTCCATGGAAGCGAGAGAGGAAGATTCTTCCGCTTCTTCACAAGAAGCGCCGGAGCGCGCTTGCGAAGCGGAAGCCAAAACTTCCTGATCCGGAGAGAGCGAGAGAGAAATCGGAAATTCCATCTCGTGCGCGTCTGCTGGATCAGCATGCGAGCCCCAGGAATGCGCCGCGGCTCGCGGTTTTTCTTTAAAGAAAGTGAGCCGCGCGCGAAGCACCTTAATAGGGAAAAGATCACAGTACTCACATTCTCCCTAAAGCCCGAGGCGAGCGTGTTCTTCCCCCAAGCACTCGAGACAAAACTCGTGAAGATCGCCCTCCGAAAGAGATCTATCGCACGGAGGCACGCATCTCTTAAGCAACTCCACTATATCGGTGAGTTAATGCTGTTATTTTTTATTTTGCTTTCGTTACGGCTTGTACATGCACACGCAAACACAAAGCGGTCCTGAAGACAAAAAGATCTGAGGATGTTTCCGGTGCACCTTATTCGGTGACATCATGCCTGGCACAGGTTATAAGCCGAAGGTATTCGGCGAGTTTGACATGCACAGGCTTCACAACTGGGCAACAAAGAGATGTTCCCATAGTGTTTTCACGCAGCATTGAGTGTAGCTTTTGAAAGGGAACACTGTTTTAACGGGGAAAAAAATTAATCTCTCTAATGACACTGGCATGAGTGCATACTAACAGAATTACTGCTGTAATGTAAAACAATAAAATAAAATAACAAATGAACCAGCACTTTACTTTTGAAAAGAATCGTGGCAGAGCAGAGTTTTCTGTGTAAAGCAGAGTGTGTCTCTGTATGTGTGTCTGAAGCCGCGGAGCGGGGTGTAAAGGCACACACACAGGAGACACAAAAATACCCCTTCGCAAGGCGATTGGATAAACAAAGAAAAAAGTTAAAGAGTTCATGTTTGCATGAACTTACAGCACACACGTTAACTTTGTGTAGTTTTGATTAAAAGGCAGATGAACATCACAGATATGAAGATTTTAAAAATAATTCTTTCACATAAACTGCCAGAAATACAGCAAACACAGATTTAAGTTGTTTTTTGTTATTGCTAAATAATTGCTGCGTTTGCGGAGCTGCACAAAACGTGTGGCCATGTGAGCCACTTTATATATCATTATATACTAAGGTTAGGGTTAGACACATACTTTTGCTGTATTTTTTTTGTGCTGATAAAGATTGTATTTCAATGAATGTTTCAGAAACTATGCTTTATTTCTTGTTTTCCCTCAAAAGAAGCCCTGTTTTTGGGTAAAGAATTTGAGTGTATAGGTGTGAACAGCTGACACATCAATAGGAGGCGTGGTGAAACCAGGTGTCACCTGAGCTAGGTGTAAATATGTCTTATATATTTATGAAAAGGCGTAAATTATTTAGTGAGACAGAGGCTCTGCCAAAAAGTTAGGCACATCAGTCACTTTACGCTAAATAAAAGGTCTTTCTGAGTGGTTTTATAGTTGTCTTGTAATTTAGTTGTTCTGCTATGGACACATACCCAAAACTTTCACTGACTCAGTTCTGTGTTCAAAACAATCTGTCAGGTTGTTTTATTCTCCTTTTCCTCGGCTTTTCTGTTAGCGTTTAAAATTAGATTTTTTGTGTGTGCATTTTGATGTAAGTCAATGTTTATTAGTCAATGTTATTGAACAAATGACTCAAACCACAAAACATTTGAGAAAAACTGCTCATATCTGTTTCCTGTGTAATGCACTGCATAGGGTCCACATGACAAAAGAATAAACGTGTCGGACAAGAGGACATAAATGTAACTACTCATTTCTGTTTCCTTTACAAAGCTTTGTGCATGCACACACAGTAGAAAATTAAGAAATCACACTCTGAGACGACTTGTTCATGAACGACCAATCGCTAATTTCGATATATTTCTATGTAAGTAGTTCTGCCTCATTGTATCATATTGCATGTTACTGATGAACAGGGTGTGTGTTATATTCAGAAATTAATGAAATTTGAACTTTTATTAACATTTAAAATTAATTAAACATCACCAGTATTTAGACACATCATCAAAAGAAGAATATGAAATTATATAATTAAAGAACATTGATTAATGCAGAGTCTGTTTGAAATATTTGCAAAGTGATAATTAATTTTATGCATCTTCTAAACCACGGGTAAAACACACCATAAATAAATGGATTAATGGTGGAATTAAAATAAAACATAAATAAAAGGTTCCTAAGTGTTTCTAACTGTAATTCAATAACATTGCCTAATAAACTGTAAATAAAATATGGAAGTAAACACACCAGAAACACAGACACTAAAATGCCGAGGACTTTAGCTGCTTTTCTCTCAGATTTCATTGAGTGTGAAGTGATTTTCTGTGTTTTAGGCCGTGTGTGATTATTGAGCTCTCTGATAGCAGTGGCATGTTTCTTAGCAATCACAAAAACCAGCGTATACAATATGATTATGACAGAAAGTGGAAATATAAAGGACAACACAAGATCAATTACAGACCAAATCTCATTGAGAGAGAAAACACACTCTCCAGGACACAATACAGAACTTTTAAAGTTTCCATTAAAATATAGGCCTGCTGTGGTATAGCCCATCAGTAGAGACCAGTTACAAACAATTACAACACAGTTGATTCTCACAGAGACAATGTTCATGTAGAGAAAGGGGTTTGAGAGAGCCAAATACCGATCCACAGCGATAGAAACAATAGTATAGCTTGATATTATAAGAAGACCACTAAACAGCCAGTAGAATCTACAGAAATGTCTCCCAAAAATCCAGCATGACTCAATAATCCAGATTAAAATTACTGGCATTAGAAAAATACCAACCATGAAATCTGACACAGCCAGAGAGAGCACAAGCATGTTAGTCGGTGTGTGAAGCTGCTTGAAATGAAAAACAGAGATGATGATGAGCATATTTCCACACACTGTTAGCAGAACCACAGCAGCTGAACACACATACAGTAAGATATAAACTGCAGGAGATACAGATCTCTCTGGACAGGAGAAATGCACACAGGGATCAGACTGATTAAACTCAGTCAGGTTCATGAGTTCATTTCTTTAATGACTACAAAATTTAAAATAAAACAAGCAGCTCTGGTGCTTTTATCCTTTAGAAATTAATCACGCCTTCTCAATTTGAGTGACAGCATGAAAGATATGATGTAATGCCTTGTTGGAACACAAGCCCTAAACTAAATATGAGCAGAATGTTTTCACAATCTCATATGATCTTGACTGGCCTGATGGGACTTCTTTCAATTTCCATTGAGGTAAATGAAGAATGTTTCAAGGCCATTAATATAAACAAAATAAACTGACCCTATAGGTAGACAAACTCACAGTTGACATCATTTTACAATTATGATTATCACAAATAGAACCCACTAATTGGATATTATGTGAACGTAATTTAATATGGTAGCATAATTGGTTTATTATAACCAGCAAAAAAGAAAGGTTTAAGTTGCATGCTTTAACATGAATTAAGTGCAAATATGGATTTTGTTATGGAAAGATTAAAACCGTTTGTATGGAACTGCCTAATCTAATTGTTAAATTGCTGTCAGAAAGGATGCAGAACAGTTAGACCCAAAAAGCAGGACACAACAAGTAATGGACATGATATGCGAACAAGGTAGTGCAATATCTGCCACTGAAGTGTTTGCTGGCGGATCTGCACAGGAAACTTGATGTCAAGTTGTAGAGTAGACTGCAACAGGGAGCTGGGTAAGCAGGCATGCAGCCCACTAATCCTGTACACAGG
This sequence comes from Clarias macrocephalus, assembly GCA_011419295.1. NCBI lineage: Eukaryota > Metazoa > Chordata > Actinopteri > Siluriformes > Clariidae > Clarias > Clarias macrocephalus. The sequence continues at coordinate 30,078 of JAAGKR010006349.1, read as the reverse complement.
GATAGCATTTTAAGCATTTTAAAGAACCTCATCACTGGATTTTACTCATGTACATACTGACATTATGGCTAAGCATCAGAGGAGGTTGACAAATGTTTTTACTCACACACATAAATCATTGAATTCTGATGTTTAAATTTCTTCCACCTGGTGACAGGTGTATAAAATTATGCACTTAGACATGCAGGGCACTTCTACAAAAAATTGTGTGAGGAGCTCAGTGAATTCCAGCAGAGTATCATGATAGGACACCACCTGTGCTATAAGTCTAGTAATGAAATGTTCTTGCTGCAAAGAACAACAAATCAGCCATGAAGTGGCAGGCCATGTAAAATCACAGAGCAGGGTCAGCGGATGCTGATTCAGACACTTCATGGATTTGACACTTCAAGTTTCATGGATTGGGTTTCCATGGGAAAGCCTTTGCTGTTGCCAGGAGAATGGTTCTTGATTGAATGCATTGTGCCAATTGTAAAGATTGGTGGAGGGAAGATTATGATGTGCATCCAATAATACCATATGGATTAAAAATTGCATTTGCATTAGTTCTTTGTGAATATTCTATATGCACTGAAATCACCAGATTTACAGTCAGTGAATGTTGTGGTCGTTTGGGCCTGTTCTCAGTAGGTTCAGTGCCATAAGGGGGGCACAGGCTTGTGCAGAACAATGATGATATCTAGCTGGGGCACCATTGAGACCAATCAGGAGGACCTGGTATTGCCAATGGCCATGATCTGTCCACAAGGCAGTCTTGGCTTTGGCCTCTAAAGCAAGGGTAACCTGGCAAAAACCCTTAATTAGATTGAGGGTGGAGTTGAACTTTCCCAAATTGTCCATGAGATCATTTACACTTGGAAGAGGGTATGCATCAAAGGTAGATATGGCATTAAGTTACCTGAGGTCATTGCAAATTCTGATCTTTTTTTTTTTCAGTAACAAAATTGTAAATATTACGCAAAAAATTCAAGCTTTGAAACCAGACAACATAAATGATACAGATGATAAACTAATTATATCACCTCAGAACCTAGAATACTTTACTCCCCTTGTAGAGAATGAACTAATTTCACTTATCTCTTCTTCAAATTCATCAACCTGTGAATTAAATCCTATACCGATAAATTTTCTCAAACAGATAGTACCGGCAATAATGGAACCCCTAATGAAAATAATTAACTCTTCACTCAGCAGTGGGTATGTTCCAAAATCCTTTAATTAAAACACTAACTATGTTATTAAAACACTAACTATGAGCAATGTGTGCAGGGCATAAGAGACTGTTAATCAGCTTTGTTCTCTTAATCCTGATAAGGCAGAAGTTCTAGTCATAGGACCACAAGCAGCTATACTGTAAACCCTAATGCTTAAAGTAATTAAACATATCGAGTACTGTTAAATAATTGCAGTTAGTTCGAATTAATAGATCTTAATGGGTATTTAGAAGTTTTTGGTATGAGTTTGTAGAAATGACACTTTTCAAGTTAGCTGAACAAATTTGATAATTTAGGTAATCATAAGCAAAAAAAAAAAAGTACTTAAGCAACAGTAACTGTCACCTTAAAGTTCCACCAACTTAAAATCTATAGCGCACTGGTGGCTCAGTGGTAGATGTTTTGCCTGCCATGCAAAAGGCCCGAGGTTTGATTCCCAACAACTAGATAAAATAGGAGGGTTAGGTCAGGAAGGGAAACTGCTGTAAAACCTGTGCCAAGCTTGTGTGTGGACCGGATTGTCTGCTGTGGTGACAGCAGCAACAATTTATTTGATTTGCAACAAATTCAACAAACTCAAAAAAATATAGTTCTGTTTATTTAAAATTGGAAACATCATTATTAAAAAAAAAATTGATGTAACTGATTACCTCAAATTTTTTTAGTTTTGCCAACTTAAATAAATAATGTTATTTAACATTATTTAGTTAAATAACTAAATAAATTTAAATTAATAAAAATTAATAAAAAATAATTAAAAAAATTTAGTTATTTAACATTATTTAGTTAAATAATGTTAACTTACCGATATGGCAGAGTTTACTTAGAGATGCGTGCCTCTGTGTGATAGATCTCTTTTGGAGGGTGATCGCCACGATTTTTGTGTGAGTGTCTGGGGGAAGAGCACTCTATTAAGGTGCTTTGCGCATTCGTGGGGTTCACGTGCCGATCTGGCAGACTCGCATGAGACGGAATTCCCCCTTTCTCTCCCGCCTTCCCCGGATCAGGAAGTTTTAGCATCCACTTCTCAAGCGTGTCCCGGCGCTTCTTGTGAATGGGCAAAAGAGACTTCCTCTTTTGTCATAGGAACAAAACACAAATTTTTTCCCCAAGCGCTCAAAGTTAGTCAACCGGGGGGGCCAGGGGGGCCTCAATGATGGTTCCTCCCCTTCCTTGGTGACCTCCATGACAAGTTAACTCTTTCATGGAATAAGCCCTATTTTTTTGCAAGCCCACACTCCGCACCAAGCCATGTAGACTAACATCTTCGCTGGTGGGGAAAGCTTTTCAGGCAGCGGGTCAGGCTGGTGCTGCCCTGCACACCATGGCGGTTTTGCAGGCATATCAGGCTAACCTGTTGAGAGATCTAAGCACTGGCTGGTCTATTGATGACACGGTTGTTGTTATTATTATTATTATTATTATTATTATTATTATATAAGTTATTATTTCCTGGTTTCCAGGAGACATGGGGAGTTGCGGAGCTACGCCCAGCCACAGATTTATTTCTCTGTGCCACCAAGCAGACAGTCCATGCTATCGGCCGTTCTATGGCTGCCATTCGATGGCTTAACCTCACAGGCATGAAGGACAGGGATTGCGTTTTTCTCCTTGATGCCCCCATCTCACCTTCCGGCCTCTTTAGCAATGCCGTAAACATTGCTGCCACTAGGTCTCGGGAGTCGAAGCTCTATGAGCAGGCCTTGTAAGGTTTCTCCCCTGCCACACGCAAGAGTCGGGACTGTCGGCCACCCAGTGCCAACCAGGTCTGGTCTTCACAAGGTGTGAGGCACAGAAGGAGAGTGTGGCGAGCCGGGTACCTCCTTGTAGTGAAGTGCCGTGCTTCACAAAAATGCCTCAAAAGGATCGGACCTGAGGAGCATCATCTCTGCCAAAAAGAAGTCCTCAGGCTTCACGCCCAGGACCATGGGGGTGTCTTCCCCCGGGGAGGGGTGTGTAAAAATTACAATAAGGGATAAAGACTCCTTTCTGGCACCCTCTGGAGGCCGTTTTCCAATCTCTGCCACCACTGGTGTTTCGGGGAGCAGTGGTCTCCAGCGGAATGTTAAGTGCTCGGTTCCTTACAGACATGTTTGAGGATCCCGAACACCTAACACCTCCCCCATCTAGCCTCAGTGTCAAAACTTGTGCCCCTATCAGAGAGCCTGGCAGCGGGGAACCTACTGCCATGTATGTCCCTGAAGGTACAAAGCATTTAGAGAGAGGCTACAGGATTAATTTTGTACATCATACTCCGTGTTTCAATGGCGTGGTCTCCACTTCCATGAAACCAGAACGAGTGCATCTGCTGACTCGGCAATTACAGACTTTGCTGGAAAAAGAGGCCATAGAACATGTTCCCCTGCCAGACAGAGACCCAGGCTACTAAAGTTATTTCCTGGTTTCCAGGAGACATGGGGGGTTGCATCCAATTTTACATCTTCATGGGCTGAACATCAAAATGTTGACAGCCAAAATGATTGTTTCTCAAATCCAACCAGGGGAATGGTTTGTGACAATCAACCTGCAGGACGCATATTTTCATATAAAAATATTGCCACTACACAGGAAGTTCCTGAGGTTTGCTTTCAGAGACAAAGCTTACCAGTATCGGGTCCTTCCAATTGGTCTAGCCCTGTCACCCCGCACATATATAAAATGCACGGATGCAGTTCTGGCTTTATGATTCCAGGGCATCCGTATTCTGAATTATATAGACGATTGGCTGATCGATAATACTTTTCATTATGCACATGGTCAAAACTTTTCCACATCTGAGACTTAGTTTTAGTTGCTGGTGCAACCAAAACGTAAACGCCAGAGGCAACCCTCTGTTTCACCTCCTCAACATCCATCTTGGTATCTTTCTCGCGCTAATCAAAACACATCACATGACTACTCATTTACAGCGCAAGCCCAATTCGAGACCATGTAAAATGATCCCCATCAAGTCCTGTCGGGTCCCATTGGTTTCGGGGAAAGATCTTCAGCTCTACAAGGCATTCCCTAAATCCTAAATAAAACAGAATATACAGTATGTCACAAAAATGAGTACAGCCCTCACATCTCTGCAAATATTTAGTTATATTTTTTCATAGGACAACACTGCATAAAGACTCTTTGACACAATGGAAAGTAGTCAGTGTAAAGTTTGTATAGCATATTATTTTTTTTGGTGGAGCTCTGAGTTATTGGTACAGTATGTCTCATAGCCCACTGCATGTTAATTAGTATTCTGCACATTTCATTAGTGGTTCTACCTCATTGTTTCATATTATGCCTTGTTGATAAACATTACGATGTACATTATAACTCTTATAAACAATTGACGAATTAAAAATTGGATAAAACATAACCAGTATTTAGGTACACCCTCAAAAGGAGAAAAAAACATTTCATGAAAGAACATTGATTAATGCAGAGTCTGTTTGGAATATTTGGAGAGTTATACTTAATTTAATGCACTTCCTAAACCACGGGTAAAACAGAGAATAAATAAATGGATTAATGGTGGAATTAAGATAAATCATAAGTAAAACTTTCCAAAATGTTTCTAACTGTAATTCAATAACATTGGCCAATGAACTGTAAATGAAATATGGAAGTAAACACACCAGAAACACAGACACTAAAATGCCGAGGACTTTAGCTGCTTTTCTCTCATATTTCATTGAGTGTGAGGTGATTTTCTTTGCTTTAGGCCGTGTGTGATGATTAAGCTCTCTGATAGCAGTAGCATGTTTCTTAGCTATCACAAAAACTAGAGTGTACATTATGATTATGACAGAAAGTGGAAATATGAAGGAAAATACAAGATCAATTGCATACCAAACCTCACTGAGAAAAAGAAAACACTCTCCAGGACACAATACAGAACTTTTGAAGTTTCCATTAAAATATAGGACTGATATGGTATAGCAAAACACTAAACAGCAGTTAAAAACAATTACAACACAAGTGAATTTCACAGACACAATGTTCATGTAAAGAAAAGGGTTTGAAAGAGCAAAATACCGATCCACAGCGATCTGAGCAATAGTATAGCTTGATATATTGAGATTACCACTAATCAGCCAGTAGATGGTGCATAAAACTCTCCCAAAAATCCAGCATGACTCAATAATCCAGATTAAAAGTAGTGGCATTAGAAAATTGCCAACCAGGAAATCTGACACAGCCAGAGAGAGCACGAGCATGTTAGTCGGTGTGTGAAGCTGCTTAAAGTGAAAAACAGAGATAATGATTAGCAGATTTCCACACACTGTTAGCAGAACCACAGCAGCTGAACACACATACAGTAAGATATAAACTGCAGGAGATACAGATCTCTCTGGACAGGAGAAATGCACACAGCGATCAGACTGATTAAACTCTGTCAGGTTCATGAGTACATTTCTCTAATGTCTACAAAATTAGAAATAAAATAAGCAGCTCTGCTGCTTATATACTTTAGTAAATAATCACGCCTCCGTGATTTGAATGACAGCATGATAGATATGATGTACTGTAATGCCTTGTTGGAAAACAAGCCCTAAACTGAACATCAGCATAATGTTTCCACCATTTCATCTAATCTTGACTAAACGGGGCTGGATGCATGCTGAAAAATGCTAAAAATAATTATAAAAAAGGCTTGACAAAGCATTTCCTTGCCGGTGCCTCGACTTCTCCAACACAGACAGATACACAGGCTCCTACAGTGTTGTCATTCAAATCCTAGCCTATTTTGTTGGGAAATGACACATCTGTCTCCAATTTCTCTTTAAAAACTATTTTTCACTCTATGTATGTATATTATCAGCGTTAACCCCTAGAGTGCACCTTGCGCCCCAAGACTCCTTTTATTTTGACTTTTTCGACTTTATTTCCTAGAATGCACTTCGGTCAGGTGAAGCAGCCACTCACCAGAACTGAGGTGACTGGTTGATTTGGCTATAAGAAGCCTGAATTTTCAGTTTAGGATGTCTTGCATCTGTTTTGTTTTCTGTTGTATTCCTGCTGTTGTGTTTAAACTGTGTTTCGGCCTTTTGCCATAGTTCATGTTAATTTGTTCATTAGAGTTTTGCTTGTTTATGTTTTGTTTATCTTTCATTAAACATCAACATGTTAACCTCTGTGCTTATGCCTCACCTGAAATCCCACTACATCTATGACAGAATGCAAGACCCTTACCATGGCATAGCGGAGGCGCCTCCCCTGCATATTTTTTTGGGGGGGGGGCTGTGACATTGATGATGTGGCAAGAGGATTTAGTGGGCAGTTGGCACACCATTCGGTGTAACATCATAAAGTGTGCAGGAGCAAGTGGAGCGAGATTCTGCAGAGCACTCCAGAGACAAATTGGAGAAGGTGAGCGAACGGCGTAGCCCAAGCTGGAAAGGCTCCCAGTTCGGGTTATGACGAATGCCTTTTAATCGCAATGGAGCTTAGGGTGACATGGCTCTCTGCACCTATAATGAGGTACAGGCCAGGAGGTCTATGTGTGGGGATGACCAGGTTGAGGAGGACATCCGGACTGAGTGTCAGTGGAGGGCAGAGAGCGAGGAGTATCACGACTCCAACAGCGAGCAAGGGAGCTCATAAAGGAAATAAACGTGTGCCATGCTGCAAGCAACAAGGAGCTAATGGAGACCCTTCTGGAGGAAGGAGCAATACTCCAGAGACAGCTCGTCCAGCTCGAAAAAGAAGAAAGTTAGTCCCCAGTAAGCCTGAGTGGAGGCCCAGACCTGCCAGTGAGCCAAAGTGGATGCTCTGCCCGGCTTCAAGGACGTTGTGCCAGTGCGCGCTCCACCACCCAGCTTCGAGGACGTCATGCTTCTGCCTTCTCCTGGCTTCGTCATCCCAATGTCTGCTCCGCTGCCCACTGGCTTCAAGGACCTTGTCTCTGCAACGCATCCTGAAAGGGGAGGAATGTTTCCTGTCCTGCTCGCTCTGCCACCCTGCCCAAAGGACAGAATCTGCAGCCTCTGTGTCAGGAGGCCAGACACAGGACCTTGGGGAGGGTGCCCTGGACCTCTAGTGGCTCTTCGGAGTAGCGTCTTTTGAGGGGGGTTCTGTCAGGATTAACCCCTAGAAGGCGCCTCACATTTCAAGACTCCTTTTGCTTTGACTTTTTGAACTTCATACCCCAGAATGCACCTTGGTCAGGTGATGGCGTCACTCACCTAAACCAAGATGACTGGTTGATTAGTTTGGCTATAAAAGAGGCCTGAATTTTTAGTTTAGGATGTCTTGCATCAGTTTGTTTTTCTGTTGTGTTACTGCTGTTGTGTTTAAATTATGTTTCTCCCTTTTGCGATAGTTCATGTTTAATTAGTTTATTAGAGTTTTGCTTATCTTTCATTAAACATCAACATCTTAACCTCAGGATGGGGCCAAATACGTTTTCATGGCACTGTATACATACACTCACACAGTAGAATTCAAAAAATGTGTATCGGTATACAAAGCGGAAACACCTAAACATTTCAATTCACAAAGGGTTCAATACCATTAAAATATATTTGCTTCTTAAATTACATTAATTAGTTTCAGTAAATTACATGTGACGTGAGAAAAGGTTTTCAACATCAACTCACTACTGTAGAAAACCTTACATAGCACATTTCTACATTACAATTGTAACGACGCAGGTCTCGCAAGGGGCAGGGCTGCGCAAAAATGCTCTGCAGGCTGCTACCCCGTAGAGTTCTGAAGAGGCAGTGGTACAGCCATTTATACACACGGCATGTTTTTTTTTCACTATTTAAATGTTTAAAAAAATACCTCAGACTGGATGCCACTAATGTAAGAGTCTAAATATAAAAATCCACAATCAAAGGAATTGTGGCTGAAAGTGCTCCAGTGCCTTTATAGTTAACAAATTCATCACACTCACTGAGTTTGAGTGACAGCATAATAAATACTGTATGTGTGTACCAGCGCCTCAGTTGATTATAAAACTGAACATATTAACAAGATTCAAAAGTTAAATGAATAAATAATCAATATGTACAAATGGGTGACATACACAAAGATAGATGGAATATGGTCATTTTAGCAACTTAAACAAACAAAAATTGTAGACTTTTAAACTGACTGTTCTGCACGTAAATGTACATTTATATTTAGGAATTAAATTGTAACTTTTATAAACAATTAATGAATTAACAAATTAATTAAACATAACCAGTATTTATGTACACCCTCAAAAGAAGAAAAAATATATTTCACAAAAGAACATTAATTAATTCAGAGTCTGTTTGGAATATGTGCAGAGTTATAATTAATTTAATGCACCTCCTGAACCACGGGTAAAACAGAGCATAAATAAATGGATTAATGGTGGAATTAAGATAAATCATAATTAAAACTTTCCCAAATGTTTCTAACTGTAATTCAATAACATTAGCTAATGAAGTGTAAATAAAATATGGAAGTAAACACACCAGAAACACAGACACTAAAATGCCGAGGACTTTGGCTGCTTTTCTCTCAGATTTCATTGACTGTGAGGTGATTTTCTGTGTTTTAGGCCGTGTGTGATTATTAAGCTCTTTGATAGCAGTCACATGTTTCTTAGCAATTACAAATACTAGAGTATACATTATGATTATGAAAGAAAGTGGAAATATAAAGGAAAATACAAGATCAATTACAGTCCAAACCTCATTGAGAAAGAGTAAACACTCTCCAGGACACAATACAGAACTTTTGAAGTTTCCATTAAAATATAGGACTGCTATGGTATAGCTGAGTGCTAAACACCAGTTAAAAACGATTACAACACAAGTGAATTTCACAGACACAATATTCATGTAGAGAAAGGGGTTTGAGAGAGCCAAATACCGATCCACAGCAATCTGAGCAATAGTATAGATCGATATATTGAGATTACCACTAACCAGCCAGTAGATAATGCATAAAACTCTCCCGAAAATCCAGCATGACTCAATAGTCCAGATTAAAAGTAGCGGCATTAGAAAAATGCCAACCAGGAAATCTGACGCAGCCAGAGAGAGCACAAGCATGTTAGTCGGTGTGTGAAGCTGTTTGAAGTGAAAAACAGAGATGATGATGAACAGATTTCCACACACTGTTAGCAGAACCACAGCAGCTGAACACACATACAGTAAGATATAAGCTGCAGAAGATACAGATCTCTCTGGACAGGAGAAATGCACACAGCGATCAGACTGATTAAACTCTGTCAGGTTCATGAATACATTTCTCTAATGTCTACAAACTTAAAACACAAACAGGCAGCTCTGTTGCTTTTATACTTTAGTAATTAATCACGCCTTCCTAATTTGAGTGACAGCATGATAGATATGATGTAATGCCTTGTGCCTTGATAACAAGGTCTAAATTAAATATCAGCACAATGTTTCCACCATCTCATGATCTTAACTGGATTGATGGGGCTTTATGCATGCTGAAAAATGCAAAAAAAAAAAAAACCTGATAAGGTATTTGCTTGTCACTTCATCAATTTCTCCAACTATACAGTGCGTGTATATATATATATATATATATATATATATATATATATATATATATATATATATATAAATTATTTTGTATTAGCTCTGGTTATTTTTGTGTAATATAAAAATTTGCTTGATCATTTTGTTCATATAACAGTTAACATGATAACATGATAACAAAAAATGAGAACATTTTTTGATAACATATCAAAAAATTCAGGATGGGTCCAAATACTTTTTCATGGCGCTGTATACATACACTCACAGTAGAATTCCAAAAATGTGCCGGTATACAAAGGTGAAACATCTAAACAATTAAATTCACAAAAGGGCTCAATACCATTAAAATATGTTTTACTTTAGCTTTTTTATTGTCTTAAATTACATTAATTAGTTTCAATAAATTACATGGGAAGAGCATGCAGAGGAGACACTGCACGTACATAAAGTTTAAGTTTACCTTGTTCATTCTGTTAAGTGTATACAGTACAGACCAAAAGTTTGGACACACCTTCTCATTCAAAGAGTTTTCTTTATTATGTTCTTTATTGTGTTCTTTAGCCCAAACGCGTCTCTTCTGCTTGTTGCCTGTCCTTAGCAGTGGTTTCCTAGCAGATCTTCTACCATGAAGGCCTGATTCACACAGTCTCCTCTTAACAGTTGTTCTAGAGACGTGTCTGCTGCTAGAACTCTGTGTGGCATTGACCTGCTCTCTGATCTGAGCTGCTGTTAACCTGCGATTTCTGAGGCTGGTGACTGGGATGAACTTATCCTCCGCAGCAGAGGCGACTCTTGGTCTTCCTTTCCTGGGCCGGTCCACATGTCAGCCAGTTTCTTTGTAGCGCTTGATTGTTTTTGTGACTGCACTTGGGGACACTTTCAAAATTTTCCCAATTTTTGCGGACTGACTGACCTTCATTTCTTAAAGTAATGATGGCCACTTGTTTTTTTTCTTCACTTTTTTCTTGCCATAATACAAATTCAACCTCTTTGAATGAGAAGGTGTGTCCAAACTTTGTCTGTCCTATATATTCCTCCACAGGCATGTGTAAACACAGTCCTGCAACAGCTGGCTGATCAGATCACAGATTGAGCAACAACATCGGGATTCTGCATGAATTCAAACAACATATTACATGCCCGACCAGAGACCAAATATTTGGACCACTGCTACACCATAATAAAAGAGGCATATCGTTATCGTTCTGTCTGGTTAAAAGGAATCGTTGTGCGCTGGTTCTTTGCCAGATTATTGTGTTTCTTCACCTCAATATTCTCGCGTTTCGTTTCATGGTTTTCATGTAATCGACTCCGTTTTGTTTTCTCGTTTCTCAAGATTTGGATTTATTGATTTCACGGCTTTTAAACTCTCGCTCTCTTTTCCTCGACTACGACTCTGCTTAACTTTATAACGCTATGCCCTCAATGACAGATCTCACGGCTTTTGAACTCTCGCTTTAGGCACAGCTTCAAGTTTTGGCTTAACAGCATCGCGGATGGATTTCATGGCTCTGATCAAATGCTTCCGCTTTCACGACTACGTCACTGCTCAGCTCCTATGCCTCCACTCTCACTACTGCATCATAACAGGAGGTCTAAAGAGATTCACGGTCTTTACCAAACACCTGCAACTGGATCCACCTCCACAGCCCAGGCTCATAGCTACTCTGTCCATACTATGGATCCAGCAGGATTGGAGAGGATGAAACAAGCGCTGCAGAATCAAGGCGCTCTTCTTGGCAAGCACCAGGAGGAGCTTGTCCACCAGATGGACACTTGACACTTGTGGATGTCACCACCCAGATGCAGCACCTTCAGGCGTCTATTCACGGATCCCCTGCATAAGCCACGCCTGCCAGCCTCCCCCACTTACGGAGGAGAGCCAGGAACATGTAGATCCTTCCTATCCCAGTGTTTTCTTTTAGCGGATTATAAGACATTAGCAGGTACTGCGGCACGAGACCATATAATGCTTTATACGTCAATAGTAGTATTTTAAAATCGATGCAAAATTTCACAGGGAGCCAATGCAGTGTGGATAAGATAGGAGTGATGTGCTCATATCTTCTGGTTCTAGTGAGGACTTCTTGCTCTAGTGAGGCGTCTGCATTCTGGACTAATTGAAGCTTGCTTATGCATCTAGTTGACCAAGGTCTTTAACTGTTGGACTTGATGGAACAGAAAGACTATTTAAAGTTACAATGTGATCAGAAAGCTTACTTCTAGCTGCTTGTGTTCCTATGATTAGAACTTTTGTCTTATCAGGATTAAGCAGAGGAAGTTAATTAACATCCAGCAAGTTGAACAATGTCCGGCACTGTTCAACAATGTTGGTCAACTTTAGTAAACGGCTTCTTCTCGTCTGGTTTTGCTGAGACGTATCATCGTGTGTCATCAGCATAACAATGAAATCTAATACCATGCTTACGTATTATGGTGTCCAGAGGAAGTATGTAAAGGGGAAAAAAGCAGTGGGCCTAAAACTAAACACTGTGGAACACCAAACTTCACTTGAGAACATGCAGAATGGTCACCAATCTAAAAACGAAGTTGTATATCATTAGCTCCAGCATGTACCACTATCTTAGAGAACCAAGGCTGTCGTAGAGCCCTAAGATTACCTGCTATGTCCGGTGCTCTGGCTCCCAGGATACACCGAACTACTGCCCCTGGCACTTCTAAATGCCTAGCTAATTTCACGTGCCTGAGTATAGAGTCTCCTATAACCAGAGCTCTTTCAGGTTTCTCAGCGGGTGCCTCAATGAGGAGAGCAAACCTATTGGACTTGCCGGGGGAAACAGGGAGGCCTATCGGTAAGGGACAAGACTTGCACTCATCACCAGTTACATACTTCTGGATTTCTATCCGAGGGTCATTATATTGCACACCGCTCTTTGCAACCCATCTATCAACGGTTTCTACCTGTTCTGCCGTCGCATTAATCTCATGTGCCCGGTCACCTTTCACATCTTCACAGAGGAGGAGTGAATCATTAGAATATTTGTCAAATTGGACGCACGTTGCACCACCAGGACGACTCGGTCTGGGTCACAATAACTTTGTTAAATGCTAGATCACTAGCAAACAAGACTTTCATCCTTAAAGATATTTTCACTTCAAATGGATTGGAGTGAAACTTGCACCTGGCTGAGTGGCAGTGAGTTGAGTTCTTTATCTGAAGTTGTTCCTGTGGATTGTAATATTTTCAACTCGCCCAGCCTGACAGGTCACGGTGGTGGCTTGGTCTCAATATTTCAGTTTTCATTGCTGACAAATATCTACCGAAGTTTATACCAGTTTTGAACTTCAGTTATTTCATGTGGACTTCAAACATCCCATACTATGTATTGTGATTTACCGTCCACCAAAGTTCAACAAAGATTTTATTCAGGACTTTTCTGATATTTTAGCTGTGTTTCTGTAGCTGTGAAGTTTGATCTCATTTTAATTACTGGAGATTTTAATATTCATGTATGCTGTCCATGTAACCCTCTTGTTAGTGACTTTTTAAAAATCATTGAGTCTTTTAATCTTGTTCAATGGGTGTGTAGCCCCACTCATGAACATGGTCACACGGTAGATCTAATTTTATCACACGGTCTGCCATTATACAATGTTCAGATATGTGACGCTTATTTTTCTGATCATAATCCTGTTAAGTTTGGTATTCACATTTCTTGTCCGTGAAATCCTGCATTCTAGGATCTCTCTCACGTAAAGTCTTGGTACTGCGGGACAATTTTGTACACAATATGAGAATGCTGTTGAATTGGTTGAGCTGGTGAATCCTTGTCCAGAAATGAGTGCTAAGACCTCAACCTGCTCACACATCCTCGACTGTGTCACCCCTCTTAAACCAAAGCGCTCCAAACTAAATTCTGAGCCATGGTTAAATGAGAGAACCAGCTCTATTAGACAGAAATGACGGAAAGCTGAACGTGAATGGAAAACAGATAAGTTACAGGTGTCCTTTGAGATTTTTAAAGAATACCTGTCAGAAAACCAGAAAACTGTCAAAACAAAGAGAATTAAATATTTTTCTGATCTGATTGAAAATAGCCACCACAGACCAAGAGTTCTATTCAAGACATTAAACACTGTTATTAACCCCACAGACACTACCTGCCATAATATTACTGCAATTAAGTGTGAGAATTTCCTAACATTCTTTATAAATAAAATCAATGACATTAGAGCACCTATTCCAACTCTTGCTCATGACCTATGTGTGCCTCCAGTGTGATTAACTGTCCTATAACCAGTTTAACCCTGTTTCTGTCTCTCATTTGCATGATATAATTGTTCGTTTGAAACCTACTTATTGTCCCCTAAACATTGTGTCAGTGGCGGGGTGAATAAACTGGAGTGAACCCAATAGCAGATGACTTATGCTTAAATTGTGTTAAAGTTCTTTTAATGGAAATACTGAGGCTTGAATGAGTAGGCACAGTGGGAGCAGAGTAAAGATGCAGCGTGTGTGTGTGCTTGGTGACAGAGAGTGGGGAAACCTTTAGTGACGATGGAGGAGGCGGGGCTATGACGCGAGGGAATCTCCACTATCCCGGAAGTAGAGCGCGAGTACTCCTCTCGGCTCTTTGCTAGCGAATTTTCACTGCTAATCTGCGTAGCTTGCAGTGGTTGAAAAAGGTGGAATATGGTGGCTGATATCCCCAGAGAAAACGGAGGTCGGCGCGCGGCGCAAACTTTCTCCCCGGGCCTCCGAGTGACGCACTGGTAAAAAGCGCTCACCCTATCATCCGGAGATCGCTAGTTCGAATCCCGGGTGGTGCTGTAACCTCTCGCAGCCGGAGGTCTAGAGAGAGCTGATTGGCCAAGCTCTCTCAGAGGGGAGGGATGAGAGGTACATAGTGCTCCCACATTAATCTCGGCTCTACAGCCAGTCAGGGGTGTCTGTGAGCTCGTGCAACGGAGGGAGCAGATAGAGCTGTCCTCCGAGTGTGTTACGACGCTCCCAATGGTGCGCGAGCGAGCAGTTCGAAAAGATGCGGTTGGCTGGCGTCACGTGGTTCGGAGGAAACACGTGATAGTCTTCGGCCCTCCCGGCTGAGTGGTAGTAGTAGCCTTAATGTGGGAGCCCCCTAGTGACGGGGAGGAATTGGACACGACTAAATTAGGGAGAAAATCGTGAAAAATCAAAAAAAAAAAAAAAACTTTCTCCCCGATGTCCGTGAACACGGAAGTGCTTGAATGCGGAAGTGCGCGTGCTGTGGAAGCAGCAACAGGCTAGAAGAATCGTCTTTTCAGGCGGTGGTCGGTATCCAGTAATCCAGCAGCGAGAGCAAATAAATCCAAATCGTGAGTAGAGTTTCAAGTCCTGAGAGCAAGCGAGGTCATCCACGTCAATCAGTTCGATAATGATAGAAGTACCAGAGGGCATAGGCGAGAGAAAAATCCGAAAAACAGGCAGGGTCGAAAACACAGGCTAGGATACACAATGATTATTTTATACAAAGAAAACGCGAGGCACACGAGTGAGGTACTGCGGCACTGAGTGGATCTCTTAGTGTGCTCATAAGCTGGAGAGATAATTGGCTGATCAGGTTCAGGTGTGCCAGAATGACAAGTGTGTGCGTGGGGAGAAAGATCAGGAGTGGAGTCTCAGTGTCTGGAAGTGCTCGGTTGATCAGGCTGACGCGTGACACATTGTTCCAGCCAGACTTCTTAAAGAGGCCTTTCATTCAATTGGTGTTACTGTTTTAACATTGATTAATCGTAGTCTTAAAACTGGAATTGTTTCTGATGCTTTTAAACATTCTGTTGTCCAGCCTCTGCTGAAAAATGCCCAATCTTGATCCCACAGAAATTTCAGCTTGATATCAAAACTGCCATTTCCCTTGAAAGTATTAGAGAAGGTTGTGTGCTTACAGCTGCAGACTTTTCTAAATGGAAATGCAATTTTTTTAATTATTTCAGTCTGGTTTTAAAGCATACCACAGCACAGAAACTGCAATTTTAAAAGTTTCTAACGATCTTTTATTGACCGCTGATTAAGGAGATCCTGCTATTTTAGTGCTTTTAGATCTTAGTGTGCCGTTTGATACAATAGATCACAACATTCTTATTTCACGCCTCGAAAACTGCTGTGACATTTGAGGACTGGCTCTGAACTAGATTAAATACTATCTAACCAACAGAACCTTTTCAGTGAGCCTAGGTGGCTTTTCTTCTTCAGATGCTCCACTAACTTGTGGGTACCACAGGGTTCCATCCTGGGTCCATTCTCTTTATATATATATGCTGTCTCTGGGTTCCATCATAAACAAGCACGGGGTCTCTTTTCACTTATGAAAAGTTATGTTACGTTACGTTATGCTGATGACACTCAGATCCATTTGCCTTTAAAGAATAAAACATTAAAGTATGTATGTCTCTAAATTTTCTCAAATGAAATGAAAATAAAACAGATTGTGGCCTTTGGAAAAATGGATTCCTTGTGTGCTACTGGCAGCGACTTTGCTCCATTAGCAAATTACTGTAAACCATTTGTAAGGAATTTAGGCGTAATATTTGATAATGATTTTGAATTTGATAAGCAAATAAATTCAGAGGTTAAATCTAATTTCTTTCAACTGAGAATTTAAGCTAAGATTATAATTTTTTTCATTTCATCCCAACTTTATTACTGCAATGCGTTATATACAGTTATATTCAGTCAGTCATCTCTCTCTCGTCTACAGATTGTCCAAAATTCTGCTGCTCAACTTTTAACCGGTACATGCAAAAGTGATCACATCACTCCAGTATTAAAGTCACTTCATGGGCTCCCGGTTTGCTACAGGATTGATTTAAAAATTTTATTACTTGTTTTTAAAATCACTGAATGGTTTTACACTACTGTACATCTCTGAGCTTTTACAACAGCATACAATATAAAGAAATCTCAGATCCTCAGACCAGTTAGTCTTCTCTGTCCCAAAGTTTAGATTTAAGCTCAGAGGTGACCGAGCGTTTGCTGTCACTGCGCCTAAATTATGGAATGGGCACCTGCATTAGAAACTAAATCCAGACTGAAAGCTCACTTCTTTTCAATGGCTTTTAAACCTGGCTGAGCCATTTGATCCCCTTTTATTATTTACTTTACTTTTTAGTTAAGTTTAATTAATTACTTATTATTAAATAATTTGTGCATGATTTCATTTGATTATTGTTTTTAGTAACAGTCACAAATTTTTATTTACTTTTTACATAGTTATATTAAATTTTATGCTGTTAAATTCTGGATGTTTTATTCTTATCATTGTACAGCACTTTGATCAACTTCAGTTGTTTTTAAATGTGCCATGAATAAATTTGACTTGACTTGACACACACCCATCACAAATAAAGTTATCGCTAATGACAATCAAACGATGAACTTTCGCGGTAACAATACAAAAACAGGAAGCTATGTCTCCTGACATGCCCTTATTCACATTTAGTAGGGGTTAATAAGGACATGGGACACACTTGTAAAGCCCATCACATTCCTTTAAGCTGAGTTTTTAAAATCATACATTTAAGCTAATGTCAAGCATTTGACCACTGTTTTTATCAGGCAATTTGGGGAATGGCTGCTCCCCATATTATATATTATGATAAAATAACATATTAAAAATTATATTTCTGTAGCATTGCAGTTCATGCTATTTTCACTGGCAAATCAAAATGTTAACATCTATTGTTAAAAATCACAATAATCACCATAAAATTGCAAATTATATTTTGGATCATTTTAGTGACTCAGTTCTTTGAAATGTCATTATAAATTTTTTTAAAATAATTTAGTTCATTTTGTTTAATTTCATTAATCTCCCATCACTAATTTCGATATATGTCTATGTAAGTAGTTCTACCCCATTGTGTTATTAATAAAGATCATATGTAATCAAACATCATATCAGTGTACATCATGTTGAGAAATAAATGAAACTTTTATTAACATTTAAAATTAATTAAACATAACCAGCATGTAGACATTTAGAAATTATATAATTGAAGTACATTGATTAATGCAGAGTCTGTTTGGAATATTTGCAGTGTTATAATTAATTTAATGCACCTCCTAAACCACGGGTAAAACAGAGCATAAATAAATGGATTAATGGTGGAATTAAAATAAAACATAATTACAACTTTCCAGAATGTTTCTAACTGTAATTCAATAACATTAATTAATAAACTGTAAATAAAATATGGAAGTAAACACACCAGAAACACAGACACTAAAATGCCGAGGACTTTAGCTGCTTTTCTCTCGGATTTCATTGACTGTGAGGATATTTTCTGTGTTTTAGGCCGTGTGTGATTATTAAGCTCTCTGATAGCAGTGACATGTTTCTTAGCAATCACAAAAACCAGAGTATACAATATGATTATGACAGAAAGTGGAAATATAAAGGAAAATACAAGATCAATTACAGACCAAACATTATTGAGAAAGAGAAAACACTCTCCAGGACACAATACAGAACTTTTGAAATTTCCATTAAAATATAGGATTGCTGTGGTATAGCCCAGCGGTAGACACCAATTAAAAATAATTACAACACGAGTGATTCTCACAGACACAATGTTCAGGTATAGAAAGGGGTTTGAGAGAGCCAAATACCGATCCACAGCGATAGAAGCAATAGTATAGCTTGATATTATAAGAAGACTACTAAACAGCCAGTAGATGCTACAGAAATCTCTCCCAAAAATCCAGCATGACTCAATAGTCCAGATTAAAATTAGTGGCATTAGAAAAATACCAACCATGAAATCTGACACAGCCAGAGAGAGCACAAACATGTTAGTCGGTGTGTGAAGCTGCTTGAAGTGAAGAATAGAGATGATGATCAGCAGATTTCCACACAGTGTTAGCAGAACCACAGCAGCTGAACACACATACAGTAAGATATAAACTGCAGGAGATACAGATCTCTCTGGACAGGAGAAATTCACACAGCGATCAGACTGATTAAACTCTGTCAGGTTCATGAGTA
This sequence comes from Clarias macrocephalus, assembly GCA_011419295.1. Lineage (NCBI taxonomy): Eukaryota > Metazoa > Chordata > Actinopteri > Siluriformes > Clariidae > Clarias > Clarias macrocephalus. The sequence goes on along the minus strand of JAAGKR010006349.1, from coordinate 11,415 downwards.
CATTTCTCTAATGTCTACAAAAGTTGAAATAAAACAAGCAGCTCTGGTGCTTTTATCCTTTAGAAATTAATCACGCCTCCTCAATTTGAGTGACAGCATGAAAGATATGATGTAATGCCTTGTTGGAACACAAGTCCTAAACTAAATATCAGCAGAATGTTTTCACAATCTCATAAACCTTGTGGAAAACCTTCCTCGAAGAGTTGAATCAGCTATAGCTGAAAAAGGTGGGCCAACATCATATTAAACCCTATTCGTTAAAAATTTTATGTTATTTAGGTTCATATGCATGTGAAGATGAGTGAGTAAATACATTTGGCAATATAGTGTATGTTAAGGCTGCATTTGACTCACGTTAAGTCGCAAGTCTCTTTAATAAAAAGCCCAAAGGCCAAAACATACAGTAGAAAGAGCAGCCGGGTTTCTTAGCGCTGACCAAAATGAGTTCAGAACAAGTCATGAAACAGGGTCAGAATAAATTCATCAGATATGGTCAGGGGAGGCTCCCAATGTACTCCCATTTACAGCATTTGACTACCTGCTCTAATGCAAAAGTATTGAAGAAACAGGCAAAAAAATTACAGTTCAGGGTTTTAAAGACAAGAAGGGAGTCCGATGTATAATCAGGAAACTCCTATTTTATATCTTTATATCTTTTTTGTCATTGGATTTTGGCAGTTGGCAAACAATAAAATACTACATTATCACCTCCAACTGGTAAGGAATATTTATCAGAATGCACCTCGGTCAGGTGATGGAGCGCTAACCTGAATCAAGGTGGCTCATCAGTTTCATTATAAATGTTCCTGAGTTCAGTTAATCCTTTATCTTGCTGCTGTTTGATTTGGTTTGGGTTTCAGATAAGTAGTTTATTGTTTATGCTTCATTGAATCTGCTAGTTCTGTGTATATCTCCTAGCCTGTGTATCTCCTAGTCTATGTGTAGCTCCGGTTTAAGTTCATATTCTGTTCCCTTTGTTCCTTGTTTTGTGTTCTTCATTAAAATACTTTCAATCACGTCACCTCTGCATATATGCCTCTCCTTCGACCCACACCCAGCTACCATAACAGAATGCAAGACCCATAGGCATATGGCATAGCAGAGGAGCCTCCCCTGGAATTTTTTTTTTTGGGGGGTGGGGGGGGGGCTGTGACTGTGAACAACTTGGGGCACGATGGAGCGAGTGGAGCGACTGCCGCGTAGCGCCACGGAAGGAAACTGGAGAGGGTGAGCATGTGTCTGCCTGTCAGCAAAGGGTGGATAGCGTTGAGCTTCAACGGTGGAAGCTGGAGCTCCAACAACTAGCTGGTGAGCTCATCCAGCAGATCGACATGTGCTGATTGACGGGAGATCAGGGCCAAATGCAAACCCTGCTGGAGCTGGGTGCACTGCTGCAGGAGCAACTGGCCAAACTCAACAGAGAGGCAGGTGACGTCGAGGCCAGCACTCAGGCTCCAGTCAGCCTCAGTCGAGACCCAGACCTGCCAGAGAGCCCCGCTGCGGGCCCAGACCTGCCATTTCTATGTTAAAACAGGTACATGAATTCCCATGTTAAAACAAGTACATCGTTATGAGGAAATTGTTTAAATGTATGTTTGATGAGCTATTGATCAGTGATTTATGTAAACGACTCAGATGTAAGTAAATGCTCATTTCTGCGCTATTTGGGGGACGGGCGTGCTGATGACGTTTGGTCAGCTTTCTTTGTGTTTTGGTGTGTGTGGTGTCACGTGAGAGCTGTCAAAGGTCTTGGATCCTAATAATAGTTAATTTAATTTCAATTCTAAATTTGTACTATAATTTTTGTGCAGTGATCATATTCTAGTTTGTGCTTATGTGAATTATAATTATTTTTTCTATGCATAAATAAATGTTTGTGGTTTTAAGAACTCTGTTGAAAGATCAAAGACAAAGTGGAAGGGGAGAAACCTCAATGGAGAATACTGACTATGATATGGTGCTAATTGCTCAGGGTTGTTTTTTGTTGGGGGGGGGGGGGGGTTTGTGTTAAAGCCAACTGACAAAAGCAGGAGCGCACCTCTCCATCCACAAATGCTTACATGTAGCACTTTAACTGTTGTCTTGTAAATCGTTAATTAAACCTATGATCACAGCTGTTCAGTCCTAAACACAAGCGCATGGTCTATTTTTGACCTTAATTAAAATACATAAATATGTTAATTTACACAATGAAAACATAGTTTATTTTACTGAATTAGGTAATAAGCAATATAAAAAACAAACCAGGAAGTAATTGTTCCATGAATTACAATACTGCATATAACCAAGTGCCATAAGAAACATAGCTACAGTATACAGTTCAAACAAAGAGTATGTCTGCTGGACGATTGGAAGATGAATGAGGATACCTCATTTACAAGACAAAAGACGGTCAGAGGTGTGAATGCGCATCTCCTCATTTCTCTCTTGTGTGTGTGTGTTTTAGGTTCCTAGGGGTGCGTTCTTAAATTCAGTCTGTCTGAATCTTCATAAACGCCAAGTTGGGTAAATCATGTTTGAGAAAACGACAACAACACTTAAACACTTGATCATTTGCATCTGTGCTATTTTGTGCTTAAGTGACCCATATTAATTTTTTTCTTAGTTTAAAAAATGCTTTGGGGTTTAAGAACTTCATTAAAAGAACAAGGACAAACTTAGGAGGAGTGGAATGTAAGAATGTACTGACTCCGCCCACTACTGACCATTAGATGGTGCTAAGTTGGGTCTTGCATTCTGTTATGGTAGCTGGGCGTGGGTCGAAGGAGAGGCATATATGCAGAGGTGACGTGATTGAAAGTTCTCCGGAGATGGTGGAGCTTTGTTTATTTTTATATACCAGTTTTCTTTTGTTTCCTTTCATGTTTCCCAATTAATAATCCCACGCCATCTCCAAACGGAAAGATCTTCCCAGGCGTGTCATTTCGTTGACCCTCGTCTAAAGCCCTGCTTAAGGGCTCTTATCATTAAAAACATCTCGTGGTGTCACTCTCTATACCGCGCCACGTAACAGATATTTGTTTCAGATATTATGTGCCATTAATCAACTGTTATGGCAATTTTTTCACAAAAAAAAACATCATTAAAAACAGTGGCGGCCGGTCAATATGGGGGGCAGGGGCGCCGCCCACCTTAAAGTTAGCCAGGGAAGAATGCCACTTTAACATGTAATTATTTAAAATTATTTATTTTAATAATGAAATAAAGTAATTTGGTCACAATATTCCACTGTATTTCTTAATATAATTTATTGCATGTGACCTGAGGCTGAGCTCTGATTGGTTCAGTTCAAAATCATCCTTCGGGCGCAGCACTGTGCACCCTGAACCTTCCCACTTTTGTTCTTAGCAAATCATATTGTTTTCCAATTTTTGGGCTCATGTGATTGGACCATGTGATTCTCAACGAGTCTTCCAGCACTTCTTATGGCAAGCGGAGTTGCTGATTGGATGTGATGTCAGTCAGGCCTTTATTTTATTCTAGTTGTAATGATGCGCAATCACCTGATAAAAGGATATTTACAGGCGAGTATTAAAAGTTTAATTTTAATTTTGTTTGCGCCCCCTCCCAAAAAAATTTGCACCAGCCGCCACTGATTAAAAATATAATGAAAACAAACTTAAGCAGAAGATACATTTTGAGCTTTACTTTACAGCGAAATGTTATCTATCAGTGTATTAAACGGAACTAGAACAAATACACCGTAATGTAAAATATGTAATGTAAAATGCTTTTGTATTCCGTATCTACAGCTATCTGTAAAATTACACATGTTACACGTGTCTTTAAGGATTATTAAGGATGTCTTGGAAAATTTTGCAATTTTTTTTTTTATTAATTATTTAATTTTAAATAGCATAAGCATCATGAGTTGTGTATTGAGTGATTTAAAAAATCAGTGTTATTAATCGGTTTTATTATTATTATTTTTTTTTTTACCATATCATCTATTTATAAAAATTATGTTGACAATGCCTGTATATGGACATACTGTATAACGCTGCCTGGAGACTGCAGTTAACTGAAGCAGTCAATGCTCCACCTGGCGGGTTTTATACTGCATTGCAACCATCGTATTGGAAAGCGCATGGGTGCGTTCATGGGGCGCGGCATCATTAACTGTGTCATCGCGGGGGATCACATTTCGTGCACAGACTTGTTATGGGTCACAATGGGACCCGCCATGGTCCAGGTGGCTGTTTGACACGAATCTTACTGTAAATAGGTGCATTGACAATATGTTTGACATTGACAATTATGCTCTTTTGCTCTCTGAATACACACTCTGAAGTTTTGACTGAAAAAAAATATGGCTATGATTAGCAGGTTTTACTTTTGCTGTATAATTAAAATCTAAGATTGAAGACTCATCAGGGAGGAATAAACTCTGTCTCAGCTGCTCATCAACTTCTTACGCACTGCAATGCTATGAAGAACTGATTAACCAATCTTAGGTATTCAGCCAGAACTAGCAAAAAAATATGGCAAATACATGCCGCTCTCTCTATTTGCATTTTTTTTTGTGCGTGTGTGTTGTATTCACTGTAGCGTAGTAGCAATAGGTATCCAACCAGCTAAACTTTTTTTTTTCTGTAAAATGATGACTTAAGTTCTAGTGTAGGTTTCTTTCCTTTTACTGTGGCTCTAACATCTTACAGACAAAGTAAAATCTGCCATAAACTGTAACAAACCACCTGACTATTATCAAAACAGTAATTAGCAGAATCAGGGTATGGAAAGAACCACTAGAGAACAATATTTCCATAAACCAAAAGTGTATATACATTTATTACTCAGTGCACACCATTCACTTCCCATATTACACACACACACACACACACACACACACACACACACACACACACACACACACACATAAAGGGTCCTTTGTCATCGACAAAAACTTGTAACATTGCTTCAGTACAGTTTACAGCACAGATCACACTATAAATATAGATATAAAAGCATATGTAAATACTGCATGCTTCCTCAAACAATGACACCAAAACTGGAAACAGGAAGTGACATCAGTCAACTCAGCATTTTAAAGTAAAAGTTTCCACAGCATTAAGCCTGAAAGGTGAAACACTTCCTTTGGTGCACCTAGTCTATTTCAGCATTCCAAGGTAGGCAGATACTGTAATCTCAGCTTCAATGTTCAATGCTTAGGTGATTAGCCTTTTTCCTTCTAAGATCCAATGTTCTGCCGCCCTGACAGCTCCTTCGGTTAAACGATGCCCTTGGTGTATAACCTTAGTATGGTGGTGTCTAACAAGCAATAAGGAAATGTAGTTGTCCTTAGGAAGAATAACTGTTTCTTTTCTCCCAGGTCCAAATTAGCATTTTTCAGTTGGCTTCCGAGGCAGATGAGTTTATTCTGTAATATTGGATGCAGATTGTAAAGTTTGCTACTTAGTAATTCAAGTCTAATTGAAGTCTACTTCAAACTCCTTTGCAAATGCTCTTTCTTGAACAGCTCTGGTGATTACTCAGTTAGCTTGGGATAGTCCAAAGTTCAACAAATATTTTATTCAGGACTTTTCTGATCTTTTAGTTGTGTTTCTGTAGCTGTGAAGTTTGATCTCATTTTAATTACTGGAGATTTTAATATTCATGTATGCTGTCCATCTAAACCTCTTGTTATTGACTTTTTAAATCTCATTGAGTCTTTTAATCTTGTTCAATGGGTGTGTTGCCCGACTCAACAACATGGTCACACCCTAGATCTAATGTTATTACATGGTTTGCTATTATACAATGTTCAGACATGTGATGCTTATTTTTCCGATCATAATCCTGTTAAGTTCGGTATTCACATTTCTTGTCCCTGGAATGCAGGATCGTATGAGAGATCCTGCATTCCAGGATCTCTCATACATAAAATCAGTATTGGTAGAGTGGGATCATTTTGTACACAATATGAGAATGCTGTTGAATTGGTTGAGCTGGTGAATCCTGGTCCAGAGGTGAGTGCTAAGTGTTTAGCTCAACCTGCTCACGCATCCTCGACTGTGTCGCCCCTCGTAAACCAAAGCGCTCCAAACTAAAATCTGAGCCATGGTTAAATGAGAGAACCCACTCTATTAGACAGAAATGCCAGAAAGCTGAACGGAAATTGAAAAATGATAAGTTACAGGTGTCCTTTGAAAACTGCTGTGGCATCCGAGGACTGGCTCTGAACTGGATTAAATCCTATCTAACCAACAGAACCTTTTCAGTGAGCCTAGGTGGTTTTTCTTCTTCAGAGGCTTTACTAACATGTGGGGTACCACAGGGTTCCATCTTGGGTCTCATCTTCTTTTCTTTATATATGCTGCTTCTGGGTTCCGTCATAAACAAGCATGGTATCTCTTTTCACTGGTATGCTGAGGGCATTCAAATCTATTTGGCTTTAAAGGAAAAAACACACTAACACTGCCCTTATAGCTTGTTTAGATGACATTAAAGCATGGATGTCTCTAATTTTTCTCAAATTAAATGAAAATAAAACTGAGATTGTGGCCTTTGGAAAAAAAGGATTCCTTGTGTGTTTCTGGCAGCAACTTTGGTTCATTAGCAAATTACTGTAAACCATTTGTATGGAATTCGGGCATGACATTTGATCATTTAAAATTTGATAAGCAAATAAATTCAGTGGTTAAATTTAGTTTCCTCCAACTGAGAATTTTAGCTAAAATTATCATTTTTTATCATTCAAAATTTTTTAGAAAGTAATTCTTTATTTCATCTCGACTTGATTACTGTAATGCGTTATAGACAGGAATCAGTCAGTCATCTCTCTCTGCTCGACTTTTAACCGGCACATGCAAAAGTGCCTACACTGGCTCCCGGTTTGCTACGGGTTTTATTACTTGTTTTTAAATCACTGAATGGTTTTACACTTCTGTACATCTCTGAGCTTTTACAATCGCATACAATATAAAGAAATCTCAGATCCTCAGACCAGTTACTCCTTTCTGTCCCAAGGTCTAGATTAAAGCTCAGAGGTAACCGAGCGCCTGCTGTCGCTGTGCCTAAATTATGGAATTGTTTACCATTTAATATTAGAGCAGCACCTACATTAGAAACTTTTCAATCCAGACTGACAGCTCATTTCTTTTCAATGGCTTTTACACCTGGCTGAGACATTTGATCCCCTTTTATTATTTTTAATTATTTATTTTACTTTTTAGTTAAGTTTAATTAATTACTTATTAAATTAAATTATTTGTGCATGATTTCATTTGATTATTGTTTTTAGTAACTGTCACTAACTAATTTTTATTTACTTTTTACATAGTTATATTTCATTTTATGCTGTTAAATTCTGGTTGTTTTATTCTTAATATTGTACAGCACTTTGGTCAACTTCAGTTGTTTTTGAATGTGCTATGAATAAATTTGACTTGACATGACACACACCCATCACAAATAAAGTTATCGCTAATGACAGAGGGAGAATGTCTAAATATCCTGCACTGATCACTGACATGATAACGTACCTCTGTGTCTGAGTTTTTATCGTTTGGTGTTGGATTCCGCTTGTTGTTCTCAGATGATACAGGCATTCTCCGAAAAAGCGCAAAAAATAGGAAAAAAAATTATTTGTAGTATTAAAATGTAAAACTAGTCAATATTGTTAATTTAGTTTAAATAGAAAAAGGCAGTATAATTTAAATGGTGATACAATCAAACGAGGAACTTTCGCGGTAACAATATGAAAACAGGAATCTACATCACCCAACATGCCCTTATTTACATTTAGTAGGGGTTAATAAGGACATGGGACACACTCGTGAAGCCCATCACATCCCTTAAAGCTGAGTTTTTAAGATCATACATTTAAGCTAATGTCAAGCACATGATCGCTGTTTTTATTCCCATGCTGACATGTACTCCACAAGTGAGAAAGCATCAAGCCTTACTGCTGCAGCCGTTATCCTGGATCACTCCAAAGTTACACTGCTGCTTTAGGCTGCATGTCTTCTTAAAACCTTAGTCTGCATTTCTTCCTAAAATCTAAAACTTTTTTTACTCTTTCACTATTTGGCAGTTGAAGATGATAAGTACAGATAAAAATAACATCATTATTTTATTATTTATAAGCATCTCTAACAAATAATTCAATAATTTCCTCGTGCAAATATTTATATTACAAAAGTGTATTGGAAAGTGACTATTTTTTAATTGTATGTTATTAAAAACAAGAGAAAAATAAAAAGTAAATGTTGTTGATTTGTTACTCACTTACTCATTGTCTATACTGCTTTATCTTGTCGTGGGGGATCTGAAGCCTATTCCAGTAGACTTGGGGCAGGAGGGTGCCAATCCATCACATAACACACACATACACAAACTCACACACTGCAGGCAATTTGGGGAACGGCAATTATAATAAAATAATATAATGAAAATAATATTTCTGTAGCATTGCAGTTCATGCCATTTTCACTGGCAAATCAAAATTTGAATAAATCACAATAATCAACATGAAATTGCAAATGTATATGTTGGATCATTTTAGTGACTCAGTTCTTTGAATCTCGTCATGAAAATGAATGAATCTTTTTTAAATAATTTAGTTCATTTAGTCTCATGAATCACCCATCACTAATTTCGATATATTTCTATGTAAATAGTTCTACCTCATTTTATCATATTACATGTTATTGATGAACAGAGTGTACATTATATGGAGAAATAAATGAAACTTTTATTAACATTTAAAATTAATTAAACATAACCAGTATTTAGACACTTAGAAATTATATAATTAAAGAACATTGATTAATGCAGAGTCTGTTTTGAATATTTGCAGAGTGATAATTAATTTAATGCACCTCCTAAACCATGGGTAAAACAGAGCATAAATAAAAGGATTAATGGTGGAATTAAAATAAAACATAATTAAAACTTTCCAAAATGTTTCTAACTGTAATTCAATAACATTGATTAATAAACTGTGAATAAAATATGGAAGTAAACACACCAGAAACACAGACACTAAAATGCCGAGGACTTTAGCTGCTTTTCTCTCAGATTTCATTGACTGTGAGGTGATTTTCTGTGCTTTAGGCTGTGTGTGATTATTAAGCTCTCTGATAGCAGTAGCATGTTTCTTAGCAATCACAAAAACCAGAATATAAAATATGATTATGACAGAAAGTGGAAATATAAAGGAAAATACAAGATCAATTAAAGTCCAAACCTCACTGAGAAAAAGAAAACATTCTCCAGGGCACAATACTGAACTTTTGAAGTTTCCATTAAAATATAGGAGTGATATGGTATAGCCCAGCGGTAGACACCAATTAAAAACAATTACAACACAAGTGATTCTCACAGAGACAATGTTCATGTAGAGAAAGGGGTTTGAAAGTGCCAAATACCGATCCACAGCGATAGAAGCAATAGTATAGGTTGATATTATGAGAAGACCACTAACCAGCCAGTAGATGGTGCAGAAATCTCTCCCAAAAATCCAGCATGACTCAATAGTCCAGATTAAAATTACTGGCATTAGAAAAATGCCAACAAGAAAATCTGACACAGCCAGAGAGAGCACAAACATGTTAGTTGGTGTGTGAAGCTGGTTGAAGTGAAAAACAGAGATGATGATGAGCAGATTTCCACACAGTGTTAGCAGAACCACAGCAGCTGAACACACATAGAGTAAGATATAAACTGCAGGAGATACAGATCTCTCTGGACAGGAGAAACGCTCACAGCGATCAGACTGATTAAACTCTGTCAGGTTCATGAGTTCATTTCTTTACAAAATTTAAAATAAAACAAGCAGCTCTGGTGCTTTTACCCTTTAGAAATTAATCACGCCTCCTCAATTTGAGTGACAGCATGAAACAAATGACATAATGCCTTGTTGGAACACAAGCCCTAAACTAAATATCAACAGAATGTTTCCACAATCTCATAAACTTTGTGGAAAGCCTTCCTTGAAGAGTTGCATCAGCTATAGCTGAAAAGGGTGGGCCAACATCATATTAAACCCTATTCATTAAAAAAAAATCGCTGTGTGCATTTCTCCTGTTATTTAGGTTCATATGCATGTGAAGACGAGCGAGCGAATACCAAAATGAGTTCAGAACAAGTCATGAAACAGGGTCAGAATAGATTCATCAGATATGGTCAGGGGAGGCTCCCACTGTACTCCCATTTACAGCATTTGACTACCTGCTCTAATGCAACAAAAAACTTGCAGTTCAGGGTTTTAAAGGCGAGGAGGGAAGCAGAGGAGTAATCAGGAAATTCCTATTTTCTTCTTCATCTTCTTTGTTATTGGATTTTGGCAGTTGGCAAACAATAAAATACTGCATTATCACCACCAACTGGTAAAGAATATTTATCAGAATTTTGTTCGATTCATTAATCTAACCCTCCCTCCCCTCCCCTCCCCCATATCATATTCTCTAAGGAACTCAGATATCTAAGGATATCTCATATTCTCATATTTAAGGAGCAGATACTCTATGGATTGCCCTCAGGCCCTAAGTCTTTGACTGTACCTTCTCCATTTATTATGGAGACACTATATATATATATATATATATATATATTACTATAATAATATTAATAATAATAATAATAATAATAATCTAGAATTGGATGCACCCCTATTTATTTATTTATTTATTTATTTATTTATTTATTTATTTATTTTTGGTCCAAGAAAAACCAGCAGTAGCAGCCTGACTGTGTGTCTGGGAGGGGAACATGTTCCATGGCCCCTATACCCAGCAAAGTCTCTCCGTGGCAACCATAGCAGCCGTGGTACGGCCAATGGCACGGGCCGTCTGCTTTGTGGCATGGAGAGACAAATCCATGGCTCGGCAAAGCTCTGAAAAGACTTACTGGTCGATCGACCCACCAGTGCTCAGGTCCTCCAGTAGATCAGCCTGGTATGCCTGCAACATCACCATGGTATGCAGCACTGCACCGGCCTGACCCGCTGACTGGAAAGCCTTCCTCACTAGCTAAAATGTTAGTCTACATGGATTAGTGGACTAACATCAATGAAGATGGACACCCAGAAGAGAGATAGCTCGCAAATGTCTCCTCAACGTGGGGCATCATCATGTACCCCGCGAATAAATTGACGTCGTTGGCACAAATATACGGGACAAATAAGGTTTGCACCAAAAAAGGGGACGGACCTTTGTCGGCCACCCGACAGAAACCTGTCGTCTAATTTTGAGTGTTTGGGACTCACCTGTTCCTGAGGCCAGTCAAGATGTAGGTGTTCGACTGCCCTAGTTACCACCTCCAGTCATTCCTCATGCTCTCACTGGAGGAGCATCCTGGGTTGGTAAACTCACCTGAGAGAAGGGAGGAGGTCTCGAGATGCGCTTCAGAAGTGGATGTGGGAATTTTTCTTTAAAGAAAAATTTAGGCGTGAAGCGTGAAGCGCTTTGATTGGAA